>OZ018392.1:49177911-49331585 GCA_963969525.1 Ontholestes murinus | reverse complement strand
ACATCACCTACATACGCACATGGCTACAAAAAACATTGTTTACGCTCATATGTTTTTAAACATTAAATGTATTGTTGTCGATTACAAATTATCGATTTTGAACAAAGGGGTGATTCGAGTGGTTTTCTGCGAAATGTGATAACATAAAACTATTTGGGCAGCGATGTTCAAGTGGAAGCGGATCTAATAACTCTGGTAAATCCCCTTTATCAATTCATAAAGTTACTGTATGATTAGCGATCGTCACGAATACAGGTTTTGTGCGTATCAACCGTTGTAAACTATTGTTCGTTTTAAATGTGATATGTTCCGTTATCTAATAAAAAAAATAGACTTTTATATGAAATTATTTATTTGTGTGCAGTACAATAATAAAATAATATCAATGAAAAATATGAAAAACTCCATTTCCGTAATTCCACAATTTTATTCGATTAGTTTCGATCCAAAACGATCAATATGAAAATATGGTTCAAGCGCAACAAGTATTCAGTATATGTGAACTCTATTTGTTATTACTGATGAAGGTTTAAATTGATTTACCCTTGGTTTGTTTCAATATTTATCTATTTACTCGATTAGTTTCGATTTAATAGTTCAAAATGTTTTATCAAGTGATAAGTGAGAGTCATTCAAGAAATACTCTATTTGTAACTTGTAATGTTTTTGTATGTTTAGTCTTCAAATTAATTTCTTTTTAGAAAATGTTTTTGTTAATTATAAAGTTTGTTGTAAAGAATATTTTAGATTCACAAACCCATTTATCTAAATTAATTTAGAGATTACCGACCAGCATATTATATAGAAGAACCAACAATCTTTTTAGTAAAGGCGTAAGTTCTATTTTTTTAATTAGTCTCACCTGAAATGAATTAGTCAAAAGAATAATAAATTAAAAAAATTTATTTCTTTTTAGAAAATATCTTGTTGATTATAACATGTTTTGTAAATAATATTTTTAGATTCGATAATTTCTTTATTTATCTAAACGAATTAAGTGATTATCGACTAGCATATTACGAGGGGCGTTTGAAAAGTCCGTTCAAAGTCCGAGAGATGGCACTACCGGCGCGTATCGAGGTCATGTTTAGTTAGTAGCATATCTTTAATGAACGCACACCAAGTTTCAGCCATATTGGTCTATTTTTTTGTGCTTGGCATTCGTGTTTTCAAGAAATGGACGAAAAAGAATTTCGTGTGGTGATTAAACATTACTTTATGAGAAGCAAAACGCCTCACGAGACTAAAAAGAAGCTTGATAAACATTATGGTGACTCTGCACCTTCGATTAGAACAGTTTATAAGTGGTTTCAAAATTTTCGGACTGGCCATATTGGCAAAAGTGACGCTGAACGTTCTGGACGGCCTGTGGAGGTTACGACTCCAGAAATCATTGATCAAATCAAATTGATATGGTGATGGATAACAGAAGAGTTAAGGTGCGTGAAATTGATAGTGCTATGGGTATCTCGACTGAATGGGTACATAATATTTTACAAAAATATTTGGACAAGAGAAAGCTATCCGCAAAATGGGTGCCGCGATTCCTCCAAAAACGGAATCATGAGAAGTGTTGCAAGGATGGTTTGCAACTGTTCCAGAAGAATCCG
This sequence comes from Ontholestes murinus, assembly GCA_963969525.1. Taxonomy (NCBI): domain Eukaryota; kingdom Metazoa; phylum Arthropoda; class Insecta; order Coleoptera; family Staphylinidae; genus Ontholestes; species Ontholestes murinus. Next base: position 49,329,975 of record OZ018392.1, on the reverse strand, counting down.
GAGGACTTTAAGATCGTTTCGTCACTGTAGATGAAACATGGATACATTACTATACTCCTGAGGCCAAACAACAATCTAAACAATGGGTTACCAAGGGGGAATCTGCACCAGAAAACGCGAAGACCGTTCCTTCGGGCGGAAAGGTTATGGCGACAGTCTTTTGGGATTCGCAAGGGATAATCCTAATCGACTATCTGGAAAAGGGTAAAACTATTACAGGTAAGTATTATTTATTGTTATTGGACCGTTTGAAAACCAAGCTGCAAGAAAAATGCCCTCGATTGGCCCATAAGTAAGTCCTTTTCCATCACGACAAGGCACCAGCACACACCTCAGCAGTTGTGGTCGCAAAAATAATGGAAGTAGGATTCCAACTCGTTACACATCCCCCCTATTCTCTAGACTTGACTCCCTCCGAGTACTATTTATTCCCCAATTTGAAGAAATGGCTGGCGGGACCAAGATTTTATTCAAACGAGGGGGTGATTGCAGACACTAATGGATATTTGGCAGACATGGATAAAACCTATTATTCGGAAGGGATCAAAACAAACTAGAACATCGTTGGACGAAGGGTATAAGCCTAAAAAGGTTAACCCAAACACGTTAGTAGTTTTTATTTTTGCACGGACTTTTCAAATGCCCCTCGTATATCGAAAGAACTTTTTTTTTTCTAGTAATTTTATTTTTTCTTATTTGTCTGGCTTGAAATGAATTAGTCAAAAGAGGTAAATCTATTAAATATATGTGTGCGTTGTATTAACAATTGAAATGAAATTTTTAGTTGATGTTAAAAGAATTGGAGGGTGTAATAGTGGACACCCACCCATCCTACATATAAAGATTAACTTAAGCTACAGATAATGTGTTTAATTTCTAAAATTTCAGAAGAAATGTATGCTATATGTTCTAATGTTCTAATAACCAAAAGCACTATCTTAAGTAAATTTGTATATGTAGGGTGGGTGGCTGTCTGCTATTAAACCCTATAATTCTTTTAACACCAACGATGGTGAGACATGAAATAAATCAGCCTGAAAGACAAATCTATTAAACTTTGTTGTTCATTATCTTAGTAATTAAACTTTTGTTGGTGTTAAAAAATTTAGGCAATGTAATAGTGGCCACCTATCCACCCCATATAAACACCAAACACATGTAGCTAAAGTAAATCTGTATATGTAAAGTCATCATCGGCCTGAACTAAAATATCAAAAAGGTAAATTTATTATTATTATTATTGTGTATTGCTGTATAATTAATATTCAAGTTTAGTTTGATATTAAAAGTATTATAAAGTATGATAGTGGTCATCCACCATCCTATATACACAGATTTGCTTGAGCTACATGTTAATATTCCAAAATATTTAGAAAAAAATGCGTTCTATTAAAGTTCTAAGAAACAAATCCATTATGCGTAGCTTAAGAAAATCTATAAGAATTAATTAATCAAAAAAATGCGTGTTGTCTTAAAATTAATATTAAAGTTTTAGTTGATGTTATAAGAATTGATAGTGGACTCCACACCCACCCAACATATACAGATTTACTTGAGCTACAGGTTATGTATTCAGTTTTCAAAATTTTTAGAAGAAATTATGGTTTCTATTAAAGTTCTAAGAACTAAAACCACTATTTGTAGTAAATTAAGTAAATCTGTATATGTAAGATGAGTGGGTGTTCACTATCACACCCTCCAATTTATTTATTATCAACTACCCTCTGGTCTACAATGAATTAATCAAAATAGGTAAATCTATTTGAAAAATTTGTGAGTTAGTTTATTAATTAAAATTAAACTTTTGTTGATGTTAAAAAAAATGTAATAATGTGATAGTGGCCACCCACCCACACTTAAGCTACAGATAATGTGCTGTTTCTAAAATTTACAAAGTAAATTGTTCTTTCTATTAAAGTTCTAAGAACCTAAAACATTACTTAAAGCTTAAGTAAATCTGAATATGTAGATTTAGAAATAGATTTACTTCTTTTGACTAATTCACTTTAGTCCAGAACGAGGTTGATGTTAAACATATTGGAGGGTATGATAGTGTCCACCCACCCACCCTACATATACAGATTTACTTAAACTACAAATAGTGTTTGTGGTTTTTAGAACTTTAATTGAAAGAATAATTTATTTAATAAATTTTAGAAAATAAACATAGCGTCTAAGGCTTAACTACATCTGCATATGTAGGGTGGGTGGGTGGCCACTATAACACCCTACAATTTATTTATCATCAACGACCGTCTTACCTAAATTGAATTAATGAAAAGAGATAAATTAATTTTAAAAAATTGTATTTTGTTTTAATAAATAAAATCAAAAATTCATATGCAAATTTACTGAAGCAATTTTTTTTAGAAGAAAATATGTTTCTATTCAGATAGCTTAAGAAAACCTGTAAAAGATGGATGGATGGGTGTTCAAAATTACACCCTAAATTTTATTTTTTTAAGACCAACGACGCACAGAATTAAATAAATTAACCGAAACAAACAAATCTATTAAAATTTATTGTTGCCTGAATTCAACTTTTGTTGGTGTTAAAAAAATTGGATAATGTGATAGTGGCCACCCACCCACACTTAAGCTACAGATAATATGCTCAATTTCCAAAATTTACAAAATAAATTATTCTTTCTATTAAAGTTCTAAGAACCAAAAGCATTACTTATAACTTAAGTACATCTGTATATGTAGGGTGGGTGGCGACCGTAGCACCCTCCAATTCTTTCAACATCAACTAAAAATTTCATTTAAATTATTATTACAACACCCAAACATTTCAAATAGATTTACTTATTTTTTGACTAATTCATTTTAGCCCAGAACGAGGTTAATGTTAAACATTTTGGAAGGTATGATAGTGGACACCCGCTCACCCTACACATACAGATTTACTTAAACTACAAATAGTGTTTCTGGTTTTTAAAACTTTAATTGAAAGAATAATTTATTCAGTAAATTTTAGAAAATAAACAATGTCTGTAGCTTAAGTTCATCAGCATATATAGGGTGGGTGGGTGGCCACTATCACACCCTATAATTTATGTATCATCAGCGACTCACCGACAAAAAATGAATTAGTCAAAAGATGTAAATCCATTAAAAATGTGTGTGCGTTGTCTTGGTAATTAAACTTAAACCTATGGCTAATATCAGAAAAATTGGAGGGTGTGATAGTGGCCACCCACCCATCCTTCATATACACATATACTTAAACCACAGACAATATGTACAGTTTTCAAAATTTAGAACATAAATGATTATTTTAATTAAAGTTTTAAGAACGATAAACACTATTTGTAGCTAAAGTAAATGAGTATAAGTATAATTAAACATATTTGATAAAAGAAAATAATAGATAAGGTGTTGTAAAAGAAGATAAAGAACGACTTTTCGATGCGTATGTTAAAATTAATCTACACGACCACGTTCAGTATCATACACTTATCCTATGACCTCGATAAATTTGGTTCAAACAAGAGTGTTTATGGAGATCGATAAAATAATATGGATTTACGAATAATCTCTTCTTGTTATGGCTAGATAATATAATTGTGCACGCGTTTATCTTATCGTTGAGGTTGCAATATCTAGTAGTTTGCATAAGTAATGCATATAAAGTTACTGCATTTTATTTTATTTTTTTGAAATATAATGATAAAAATATCTCTAAAGATTATATATTATTTACATAAAAAATAAATAAACCTGTAATAAAATATATTAAGTTTTTTAGAAAAAAATCTCTATTCATACTCAATTCATTCGAAAACTTTTCACCTAAAATGTAATAATTGGATATAAAATAACTTATAATCATCTTCACGTAACATTATAATTATTGGAGTTTATTTAACAGTCAAACTTGCTTTGATAGTTTTTTCTATGTGTAACATGCAAATTACGGTTGCATAATTCAATATCTGTAGTTGCATTAACCACAGAAGAAGTTGTGGTAATAAGTGATTTGTTTTGTTTTTGTCATTTTTATTATTATCAGTAAATAAACGTGTTTTTATACATTCAAAAAATTGACAAACCTATTATCCAAAAATGATCGTTTAGTTAATTTCATAATAATATTAGAACTATACAAAAAATAATTCATTAATCAACTGTTAATTATGCCTATAATTAACAGAACTATCATGATGAACTTCAAAGGCCGAAAACGGTGTTTATTTACCGGTTAATGGCGAGCAATAATTAATTATGATAATTTTCACAACTTCTTTTTATAATTAACGTAATTGCGTATTGAATATTAAAATCAATAAATATTTCCGTAAATTTAATTTTATGAAAATGGATAATGATTATCATTATTTTGGGCATGGTCAAACAGGCTATCGACCTTGTAGTCTTTCCGCCGTGTGATTTAGAACGATGCGCCATTAATTCCTCATGGCGAACGATTTCCGACAATGAAAATTAATAAGTGAATTTGGAATAAGTGAGCTAATGCCTGTTGAAAATACATTATATTCTTTATAATAATAAAATAAAATATATTTTTATAACAAAATTAGTAAAATAATTTATTTTTATGTGTACGAATTTATTAGTACCATTTAGATTATTATAACTATCAGTTCTATATGATCAAAACTATTGATAAAATTTCAGGCCACTTCAAAAATATAGTGTGGTAGCACCAAAGAAAGTGTTTTATTTAAATATTGGAAATGTATCACGTGAATACTCCAAATATGAATCAATTAGTTGAGCTTAACGTTTACCAAAGCTGATTTTTTAAGACCTTACCAACTTCAGATTAATAATTATATACATCAGTTCTAATCCTCGTAGAAATAAAAAGGAGAATGGCTGCGATCGTTACTACCTGGTAATACATACTAATAAATAATATAGATATCATTAATATTATTTGTGGTTAAAACATAGTGAAATTTTCAATTCAGTGCTCGTAGAAATATATTTCAAGATAGAAATTTAAACGTCAATTGTAAATTAATAGAAATGAATACGGAATATATTTTTAAAATATACCCAATAACTTCAGAGTTATTTTCTTGTTAGAAAGATATTTTAAATTTGGATCAAATAAACCATTCGCTATGTTTCATACATTCATTCCCAACATTTTTCGCAGGTATTGTTACAAAATACTATGACAATAGTATGGTTTAGCCTTGATTGATTTATTTTCCAATATACCACTAAGGTTTTATTTTGTTTCTGTTCCGCCGGAACATAGGTGGCAATGACCTTATTATAAATTCCTGACTATTCGTTAGATTTAAGGGTTAATTTAAATATATTCAAGAAACCTTGAAATAACTATTTTACTACAATATTTAATTAAAGTGAGGGACCATTTTAGACTACGAGTACACATTTATAATTGTTGGTTGCGACGTCAATTATTAAATTATATAAAAGTAATTTGCATGTTATAAATAGTATAATTACACGAGTGACACGTACAAAATGATTAATGTACAAGCATCGAGTGAATCGAAATTAAGCATTAAACTTTAATAGGCACTCGAATTTAATATAAAATTAAACGTACTTGAATAGAACAAAATACATTTTAAATTATTTAATGTGGATAAAACAAACTGCCGTGGAAAACATTTTCTATTTCAAGAACACATTGATTTATATACCAGCTATTCTGGATTCGGTGACTTTTCTCAGTTTTTTTTCCACACTAAAATTACGTCAGCTTAGTAGGAGGTAGAAACTTCTATTTAATTTTTCTATGAAATAAAATATTGTATCGTATAAATAGCCGTCTTAAAAATCGCGGATCATTTTTTAATCCATATAAAATACTTCCTATAGCATAAATGAATGTATGTTGTTCATGTTAACCATTAAGAATATTTGAATTCCATTCATATCAAGCATAAAAAAATGCAATTACGATCACAATTACGATTGCGTACTTTTTCCTATTTTATGGACACGTATCTACGACGCTTATTTTAATGTTAATACTTATATTTATATGCGTGTGCTGTTGTACAATCACGCAAGTTTGTGATACGGAGTGAATATTAACGACATGGGTTTCCACAAATTTATTAGGCATGAATCACCATTTTCTTTTCTACTAAGAGGGACCTTTTTGAGCATTAACATTTATAAATGTATACCCACAGTCAAATTTAATTTAAAGTCAATTAAGCTACTCGTATTGCTTCTATAATTATTGGAATACTAAATCATGCGCGTGAGAATAATAGTTAATCGTTGAAACTTCAATTATAAACTTAAAATAGAACAAACAATAATATCGAAAGCTCTAATCAAAAGCTGATCAAGCAAACTAACTGTGCGCAAAATAAACCGGCGTAGTCGGTAGGATGAATATCTTGATATTATGACAGATAAAAGCACTGGAATAATATTTTATGATCATTATGATCATTTTAGTGAATTATCGAGGTATCTAAACATTATTCGTTTTCGGAAAACGCCTTCGTACCGAAGCCGAGGGTAGCGCATATAAGTGTAGTCTGATTAGAAAATCCCAGACACAAAAGTACCCAAGTTGTTATTTAGAATCAGGAAATAGGTCGAACATAAATTTTAAAAAAATCTTAATTGAAGGATTAATCAAACAACATCATCAAATCTAACTATTCTTTTCATACATAATCAGGCAGATTAATAGTATATACACATTATATATTTAGATAAGGCATTTGGCTACTTAATAATGAAACAAGTTTTACAGAAAATCTAATATTTAAAATTATTCCTTCAATTTTTTGGCATAACAATTTAAATTTATTAGCTATAGTTTATACTTTATGTACTCTATTCCTGCGAAATAACAACCTGAAAATGTAAAAATTCGTATTCAAATCAAAATTCGATAATCATGTAAGACATGGTTGTATTTGGTTGCCATTACATTACGCGTTACTCAAAATTGTTTATATTTTTTAAACAATATTAATATTATTCATTGATATATAATTTTCATCATAATAAAATTGAAATGGAGCCAATAGATCAATCTTTTTTCGGATGAAGAGTATAGAATTTTACCTAAGAATTTCCAGCATATTTTGCTTGAACGTTAATATGATTGAAGCCATTACTTTGTGGTGCATCTACGAAGTAGGTTGAGAATGAAAACAGTTTGCTTTTTTATTGTGACTAGTTTTGTCCTATTCTGAAATTATCATCATATAGACTAAATAATAATAAAAAAAAGAAAAATATATGATACTAATTGTGAAAAATTGATAATAGTGTTTAAATTCTCGACCTATTTCCTGAAAGTTTATATTCTAATTTAAATTTCGAAGAAAAATTGCTGGACATCACCAGAACATCATACATTGGTGTCGATATGTGGGTTAAGTGTTCTGCATATGGGGAAATTCGGGCCGACAACTGGACATGTTTTTACAGTCATTAAATAGCATCAACAAACACATTCAGTTTACAATAGAGAAAGAAGAGAACGGTAGAAACAACTTCCTGGATCTTACAATAAATATCCAAAATACCAAACTGCAGAATAAAATAGCTTTCAGCTATTCCAATGTCAGAGCAAGTTTACAAAGATGAATTAAACACAAAAATCTAAAGAACCTAGTATTCAAGATATTTAAAAGGCATTATTGAAAATCTATATAAAGAAGGAAACAAAATAGACCACGAAGGAAGCATATTTGTAGCTATCCCGTTTGTAAACAACCCAACAGAAACATTAAGAAACAGTTAGAATCACACAACATAAAAGCAACAACAGTAAACAGAAGAAGTTTAGGATAGAAATTCATCAATAAAAAAAACAGAAAATACAGGCTCACTAAAAAGATCACGTATATACAAAATTAAGTGTTTAAATTTCAAAGTTTTTACATAGGGCAAACACGAAGAAATTTTGAAACAAGGGAACGCGAACAATAAAAGGCCATTATAAACGGATCAACAAGTACGGGATTAGCCGACCATTGCTTAACCACAGGACATCGCATGGGCAAAATTAAAGCAATCCAAATTTGCTGAAAAGGTCAGAAGCTTACTTTATTAGACGGATTAGAGATTAAGCAAGCTATCATTAGGGGGATCACCTTCTTTATAATCAGCACGAAAATGTCAGTACCGATAACATCATTAGCGAGAAAATTTCTAGCAATTAGACTTTATTTATTTATTTATTTTTGGACTCTTTTCTTAAAAATTACATATACAACCAATAAATTAAAAAAATGAAACACACTTATAACTTTGTTTGTATAACACGTAATTTACTTTTGTTTCTTAAGTTTCAGTACCTTCACGTACGTGAAAAACAAAGTTATAAGTGTGTTTCATTTCTATTCAATATGTACAAAAAAGTAGAAGCCTTTAACATCAACATTTAAAAAAACATACTTCAAATTTTAGGCGAAAGAAACATGGGCGGAGTTCACAATCACAAAGTGTTCTTCCACTCAAACCCATCCTTTTCCATTATGCTGAGGGAGCAACTATCTTCTTGGACATCCGGATTTATTTAAAAATGCTTTCATTTCCTTTTTTGTTCCCTTTCAGGATATACTCTTTTTTAGCTGTTAATGTCAGCATGATAGGTTAATTCTATTTGTGTATATATTGTGATATTTTTCCTCTACAAATTAGTTTTAACTTTGATAATGATCCGTAAGGACCGAAACACGTGTCAGTTACTTGAAAATAAAGAAATGCAACAAAACAAAAGTTTTACTTCTCCCAATTTGTGAATTAACCAAACCCAAACGTCCTTTAAATCCTATCTGCAATCCCTTTAATCAACTCGTATATAATACTACCGCATTTGAAGGACGTATTTCGATTCAAAGCCAAAAAAACCGATTCAACAATCCTATACTGCAATTTTAGAAACCCCAATATTCAAAATTAAAAAAATCAACAAATTTTAAGTGCATTTTTATCATTTCATCCATCTAGATGAATGGCAGACTGACGCTACTAGATCAACCAAACTGGGCAAAAATGTGTAATTGATAGTTATGAGAAAAATTGACAATTTTTGTGGTTACATAGAATATATATAGATGTGCACAATGTTTATAATCATTATTTTAACTAATATAAGTCTGTTACTGTGATAAATTTGACACATGACAATCAACCGGAGATTTATTGTCCAGTTTCGTCTAATAGCGTCATTGTGTCATTGCTCTAGATTGGTAAATGGTTGAAATGTTTAATTTTTCTTAATTATTTTGTTGTAAAATTAAATGACAGAAAAAAATCGTTAAAAATACGTAGAAGTTAAATGGATTTCTTGGAAAAGAATAATTGAGATAGTGTTATATACTATTTTGTTAAAGAGGCTGAATATAGGATTTAGGGGCCATCCAGTGGCCTCTTCTCCTTCCTTAACTCTATTGAGCTCTATTAAGCATAGCTACATCATCTACATAAATGTAGAAATCAGCTTGATTTTAATTTAGATCTTTAAGTTACGTTAAATGAATGAAAAAAATCAGTTTGTGAATAATTATCGGGGGGATTCCTTCGAAAGGAATAATTGTATATGGCTCTAATACAATTTGATTGGAGGAATTGTAGATATGATTTAAAGGATGTCTGGTGGGCACTCACTCGTTAACTCTAATATTAAGAATATTTAAGATTACTGAAGTTGGAAAACAGGATAAAACCAAGTCAAATGAAGTTCGATAAATAACTTTACAAACTCTAACTGTAATTTTTGAAATGAAGATTTACCTTAATTTTGATTGTTGAGTTACGTGAAGATGATGCAATATAATATAACTTGCAATCACTTTCTCCACAGTTTATTTTTATTTTGCAAATGTCTGTTGTACTGCTATTGAAAATGTTTACAACGTAAACGAAATAAAGATGTACCTTCCTCTTCGACACAAATCCTAGCTTCTAAGGTCCTATTACAATAACGATATACTGAATTCTCCTTCTTTGGATGTGCTTACATCAATTATAGAACAAAACATTGAATTTTCAAATTGAAAGGTATTAAATAAACGAGATCAGCTATTTCTTCTAGGTTAAAATAGCATAAAAAAATAAAAAATAAATATATTTTTATAGCATAAATAATCTGTTTGATTAAATAACAAGCAAACAAAAACTGTTTGAATACAATAAAATACGTTCTACAACTTTAGAATGTAGAATATCAAAGTGACAAATATTTACTAAATTTGCCATTTTATATAATTTTGCATAGCACAGATAATCTGTTTTAATAATTAACAAAGAGTATAATGGACATATATCTAAAAAATGCCTCTAGATACAATAAAATAATATCTAAAATTTAGCAAAAACACTTCATGAATGTCAAAATGACTAAATTTGCTTTTCTATCAGACTAAAAAGTATTTAATTGCTTCAATATGTGTATCTGAAGTTAATTTTATGTATGGTGAAACAGTGAAGGAGATGATCTATAGATCATTGTGGAAGATCGTGCTTCAAGAGTGAAATTCACCTTTCAGCTTGCTGAGAAAATGACTCATATGTGTGAATGAATAAATATATATTCCTTGTCGTTGATTCTTAAGGCTTTGATTGATACTTGTTTTGCTATGAAACACATAATTCACTGGATAGAAATTAGGAATGATACACTGGTTCCGTTTCATATATTTACTATCAGTTTCCTGACACGTGTTTCGCCGTAAAGTAAATATATGAAACAGAACAAGTGTACTATTCCTAATTCCTATCCAGATTCTTAAGGCTTCTACTTCATTACACCTTTTATAATATACAATGAAAACATGTTTTCATTGTATATATTCCTTATATTTGTTTTTATTTTCTCAGATTTTTTAGAAATCACTGTGAATGATGGCCCAAGAACATGATAATTAAATAAGCGTGTCTACGAGAATAATTTTGTAAATGAAATAACCGTATCTATAAGAATAATTTTGAAGGGGCAGTAAAGAACTATACAAATTTCAATTTCTCACAATCTTTGGAAGCTTCAGATTATTAAATAGAATTGTCTTAATTTATATAACAGAAATATAATAAATCGTGTTCTTGTAAAAACTTTTCTTCTATGGAAGAAAGCAGAGGCAAACTCATCGTCACTCTCAGAAGATTAGAATGTACCATTAGAAACCTAATTAATTATCACCATAAACATGTAAACCCACTATATTTTATTCAATAGACAACTAAATCTAAATTTTATGTAGACAAAGATAATAAGCATTTTATGATTGCGTTGAAAGGAATTAATAAATTTATTATTTAATTTTCTACAACGAACTAAAGGATTTTAATACATTGAAAGAAATTGGTTCAAATTGGATAGATGACTTAAATAATAATTGTATTAATTATTAAAACTAATTAAGCCAAAAATCTAAATAGAGAATTATTATTTTTAAAAGAAGTATTTCCTTGGTAAAACTAGAGCATAAAATAGTTACTTAATTATTTCGGACAATCACTTGTTTTTTTGTATTTGCAAATCGAAATTAGCATAAATATTTCCTTCGGTTGGCGCGTTTCTTCCACGGACATCTCATTACCTTCGGCAGAAGCCAAAGGCAATTACACATAAATTACGTTCAACGCAAACGGAAACATTTGCCCCGTCTATGGTATTAATTAAATTCAAAATATCCATATGAATAGTTGAACACGGCGTCCTTTCCGCTCAAATGTAATCCTCTGGAATGTTGAAATGATTTATAACATTTAACACGAATATAAACTGGGGTTTATACGTTGATAATAAAACTCAATATTTACTTAAAACATAATTATATCTTATGCAAAATATCAAAAATTCTGGGCTTTTACTAAGAAATAAGTAGTTTATATAATAATAAAGTATTAATATTCTTCTTTTGCAATAATAGTATTTACATGTTATGTTTAATTTGTGAACGGGCTATCGAACTTAATAGATAATTTTCAAGATTTTATATTTACGAGTATTACATAGGAAACTTAATGATATATAGGTTCACAAATATTTTTTTTATTTTCAACTAGTTTCGGCTTAATGCCATTATCAAGAATCGGCTTATTCAGTTAAATCAATCAAAATAAATATGTAATACATAGAAAATGGCTTCGAACTATTTGATTAAGATTAACTATTTACGGATAATTTTGCAAGAAGTATTTAAATATAAATAAAATATTGTAGCTCAATAGTATAGCTAATAAAACTAAAGGAAATGTAGACTTCAGAAACAAATTGTTTGACATGCTTATTGTAATAACCAGTTTGTTATATAATTGTTTGTATAATTTCTCATATAACCGGTAGTGATACATGTCTTGATTTTGTTTACTTGGTTTTGTTTCACTATTGTTTATTTTCAATCCCACTAGTTTCGACTGTTATTCATTCTCAAAGAAATTGTTAGCACCTTAAAATACTTTTGAAGCCCTTTAGCACAGCAGCACATGAAAGAATAGAAGGCAATAAAAGACTCTATTAGTTTCGACTGTTGGTCACTCTCAAAGAAAACGTTAGCACCTTAAAATATTTTTCAAGTCCGTTAGTGTAGCAGCAGATGAAAGAACGTAAGTCAGTAAAATGCTTTATTAACTGTAATTTTTACGGTATTAAATAAATAATTAACCTAAAACTATTATTGGGTAGCATTTGATACCACCTAATAGAGACAAATTCTTGGGCAAGCTAATATCTTAATTTTCTTCTCTATTTAAGCAATAGTACTTATTATTTATAGTAATAGATCTTAAAAAGAATCATTTAAAAGTTGTAATTTTTTATTTCAAAATATAATAATTACAATAAAATTACGTCAGAGATTTGTTTACACGCGGTATTAAATTGATTTAAAAATGACGAAAGGTGCATAGTGTATCACGTCAGTAGTTTCCAGTCGCATTAACATCAAGGCAATCGCATTCATTGTTGGGCGTCAATTGTTCGAAACGGAATTTAATATTAAGTATTGGCGCATTTAATAAATATAAATCATTGTGAGATTTTTTAAATACAAATATAAACATATTTTAATATTATATAAAACAATTTCGCATTGCAAATTAATTTATAATGCTTTTTTAATTCAATTCCTCATATCTAACAAGGAAATGTAATTATATAATAAGGAACAAAAGAAGTGTGTATGTATATACTGTTTAGATAATTATAACAAGAGCTTTCCCATATATTTCAATAGGAGAAATCACGTTAATTCCCATAGATAATAAAACTTTATACCACGTATTTTATATATTTAGAAATAATTCAACTGAATAATAAAATATATTAGTCCTTTACGTGGTTGTAAAAAATAACTAATAATTTAAAGATACGAAAACATTTTGTAAATCCCTAACAATAAATCCTTTTAAGACTATAAGACTAATCACTTATGGAAACAATTACTTCCCTGGCTAATTGCCACGACTGATATTCAATTATACAAAAGTAATTTGTGTGTTACAAATGATTACAACTATCAAAGCTCAGTGTTGATTTGAATGTATTTATTTGTGTCAAATTTAAAAAAGAACCATTTCAGGTTTTGATTGTATTTAGTGTGAGAAAATATGAAAAATATATTTATTTCAGATGAATTAATAATTTAAATTATTAGTTAACTTTCTACAACCACCTAAAAGACCTTCAATGTATTTTATTAGTATAGGTCAATTGCTGATAAAATTATAAAATCACATGTAACAAAACACGTAGATAGATAGAAGAATATTGCATAGGAGTTATAGATGCGGTATTTTTTATATCTTTAAAGAAGGAATAAATGCACTGACAATAATTGTTTTTCAAGAGATACACACAGAAAAGTGTCTTCATTCTTTATTCTTTATTAGCTTCGTTTTTTCTGCTAACATTTAAATAAATATATACATAAAATTAAATCATACAAAAATTTTGATCACAGGCGGAGTTCACTGCTTCTCAATGATCTTCCACTCAACCCATATCCTTCCACACACAAGTGATGGCTCTTGGTTGCTTCTGGATTCATTCTTGATTTTTAATTCAGCAAATATGCTGCATTTTGTTCATTTTATATAACAAAAATTCTAGACATTAATCTATATATGTCATCATGACGTTTTTACATTAAGAAATAAAATTAGTAAAGATTCTTAGCCAATTTTTGTTTGTATAAAGATGGTCTCTGTACCTATCCTTCATTGTATAATGGTTTATTTTCATAACAAATATTATAGTAGCAATTTCAATAAAAACTACGCAACAATAACAAACGCGGTATTTTTTATTTTATTTTCATAACACATTGTATTCCGCCTACAAAATCTGCATAAGCGATTATGTATTCAAAATATTGTAGAATGTACATTTTTAAGCGTATTTTTTAGCATAACTAATATTTATTTTTACGCACTTGTTTATTTTCCTGGCTATTAAAAATGACGATGCCAGCAGTTTACCTAGAGGTAACATATTTTGTTCAAATCTATTATTTATAACTATAGTGATAGTTTTGATAAGCAGATTTACTTAAATTGTTTAGAAACAAATTAAGCACTGTTTTTTTACTTTCCCTATATAGAAATATAGGGAGAGAATATCTGTGGGCGCTGTATCTCAAAAACGAATGATCTGTTTGAGATGAACTTTAAATTTAAGGTTTTATCTTTAAAAACTAGAACTGAAAAACTTGGTATACATCCATAAACCGGAAGTGGATGTTTACTCGAAGTGTTTTTTTAAATTTTTCTCGATATTTTTCTAAATATCAAAAATATTACATAACTTTTCAACTAAAAGTTAAATATAATTAGAAACTGAACAGGTTTTATTAAAATATGTTTTTCATAAAGTTCTTAACTTGCAAGAAAAAAATTAGAAAGTTTGATATTTTTGCCCACTGCTAATAAACTATAGGAGTTACATGAAATTTATATAACAAGTAATTGTAAGGAATCCAAAACTGAGCAAATGAGAAAAATGTACGGAAAATATTATAATGCCCACATTATCATTTTTTATGTTTCTTTACATTTTACAACTTTTAATTAAAACCCTCGCTTATGACTTACTGGTTGGAGGGTGAAATAGAGGCCACCCACCCACTCTACATATACATAATAACATTAAATACTAAATGTTGATGATTTTACTGCAAAAAAACAATAAAACTTTGAATGTAATAAAAAATAAAGCATAATACAAATTTAAGATTAAATATAAATGACCTATAGCTAAACTTATCTAATTTAGGTTTAAAGTCTGCCCACCCATCGCGCATAAAGATTTTATTCATTTACTCACTCAAAAATTATACCTTTTAAATTTCTTTTTTTATTCAAAAAGTTTTGTAATTAATTTACTCCAAACCGCGAGATGGTCAGCAATTAAAGTTTAGATGTATATGTAGGGTGGGTGGGTGGCCTCTATCCCACCCTCCAATCAGTAAAACATCATCAAAAATTATTTGAAAAATAATATTATATAAATAAATCTCTAAAAAATGCAATTATTTTGTGTTTATTTATATTTTGCAATTTTTAATTAAAACCCTCGGTAATGTTTTACTTATTGAAGAGTGAGATAGAGGCCACCCACCCACCCTACATATACATAATAACTTTAAATACTAATTGTTAATGAGTTTGTTGCTCACAGAACAATAAAACCTTGTATGTAATAAAAAAAATAAAGCATAATCCAAATTTAAGTTTAAATATAAATGACCTTCTGTAGCTAATCTTATTTAAGCTTGATTTAAAGCCTTTTCACTTTCCATTTATATAATTTGTATTAATTTACACTCTCAAAAATTTTACTTTATCAATTTTCTTTTATTCAAATTTTGTAATTAAAGTTATTGCAAACCGCAAGGCGATCAGTAATTAAAGTTAATATGTTATGAAGGGTGGGTGGGTGGCCTCTAGCCCACCCTCCAGTCAGTAAAACAGCATCTAACATTATTTGAAATATTTGTACGAACACATCAATTAAAATATGTAAAATATTTTGTTTGTTTACATTTTACAACTTCTAACTAAAACACTCGATTATGTTTTACTGATTGGAGGGTGCGATAGAAACCACTTACCCACCCTACATATAGATAATAACTTTAATTGCTAATCATTGATGATTATCCTGTTTATGTAATAAAAAATAAAACAAAATCAATATTTAAGTTTAACTATAAATGACTTTCTATAACTAGTCTTATCTAATTTTTACTAATTTACTTACTCAAAAATTTTATCTTTTTAATTTTATATTCAGAAAGTTTTATAATTAATTTCATGGGATACAGCGAGACGATAAGGAATTAAATTTTATATGTATATGTGGGGTGAGTGAAAAAGTGAGTGAAGAAGATCGAACTGTTTTATATTTGGATTTCTTGTAAAACCTTAAAATTGGAATTACATTAAAATTAAAGATTACAAAATTTGGTGTTAATATTATCAGCCAGGAAAATTTCTAAAGAAACTAAATATTTATTTTCTATCTCTATTATAATAAAAAAGAAAATGGCTCTAAGATGAAGTATTATACCAGTGCGAATATAGCAGCTCATTTGTTAGCATCGCATGAAAAGTCTTCAAATTTACCTGCAATCAGCATAGTTTTGAGAATTGTAATAAATTTTAACTAGAGTTTTTCCAAGATCTATCACGATGTTAACACCTCAACCATTAATCAATTAAAGTTTAAATTATTTACAGATAAAATCGCATTTAAAAAATGAGATATTAACTTCTCTTTATGGCTTGACAGATTCTTGAAAATTTTCGAATCTACTACTAATAGAATTTCAGAGAGCTCTCCCATCCTGGACATGATATATCAAGAGTTTAGACAAAAACATTGTCATCACAAGATACATGCGTTAAGTAAGTATTTCGACTATCAGCCCCTCATAAAGAACATTATATTCACTTGCATTCAGTATAATTCTATTATTTGTCATAATTGAATTTTAACAAACTACAAAAAAACATTTAAACGAATAAAACATGGATGTTTTGCTTTACAGTCAGATGAGTAATGATGAAGCCACTGTGTGGTGAAATAATTACAGGAGTGTCTCTAAATAATAGAGCAAAACTCTTAAACGCGTTTTGTTCATTTAAATGCATAATGGAGTTTCTCAGAGTAACAACCTTACCGAGCCAACACTTCCAAAACACTTTTTAGCATACCAACATATTTCAAATATTTGAACCCAGGAGGATAGTATAATAAAAGAGTTCTTTAGCTAAAACAGATTTCGTTAATATTTGTCATAAAACTTGACTATGAGTGACATGCCACAGTATAACATTGAGATGTCGATCGATTTTTAAAAGTTCTGATTAAACTAAAATATTTGTTCGGTAGTTCTAATCACATTAAAGCTTAATCAAAATAATTCTAGGGAGCAACGATGCGAAATCGTTTCTAAAAAAGTCTAAAATATTACTTTTTAAGATTAAATATCAATCAAACTCCAGCTAATTTACATTCAAATTTTGGCTATACCATATACGGCTATTGTTTACACTTCTTGTATACATTTTTCCAAATAATACCACCACATCACACAATGAATCGGCGAGATAATACAACTGGTTGGCAAAGTTACATTTCTATTTTTAGATTTCAGAAAAGACCAAAGGACCACGGTTCAATAGCCCAGACAGAAAAGCATCTATACTTATTTATTCATAATATATATATCTGACTTTATATTTGAAACAAAGAATATTGTTATTGAAATTTTAAATTAAATTCACAATTGAATCGTTACTTTTAATTTTAAAAAAAACGTATAATTTCGACATGAGTAACTGCCTATAATTTGCTTCCTTATCGTGAAATACTAAAATATTTTATTGGCACCAATTCAATGTTCAAAGGTCTCAAAGGTAACACCCAATTATGAAATAAGTAGTGACAAATATGCGATAACAGCAAAACGGTTTGTATTTCCTGCATTGAAGTGTTTTACAAGTCATGGTTTCCAGCAAATAATTTAAAACGAACGTCTACTGGTTATTTTTAAAATTTGCATATTTTAATTAGGAAAACAGAATTATTTTAATTGCAATTATTTATAATTAACTTATAAACTATCTCTTTCATATAAAAAATACTAAATAATAATAATAACTAAATACTAATCTTTTTTGAATAATTTTCTCACTTATCTCTTGGTGAAACATTATGAAATCTCAATCAATTCTCAACATATTAACTACTAATCGTTAGGTCTTTATATAGAGCTTTTAGATTAGCAATATTTTGAATAAAAATTGATAATTATTTATATTAGCAAAATCAAAATAAGTTAAATTAATCAATACTTTCTATCAGAATTTATAATTTACTTAAACTTTCGTAGTTGTTCAAATGTATCTTGTTATTGGCCAATTTATCTTTCCTAATGGCCTATATTTTTTTAAATTATTTTTTTATTAACCAAATTCGCACGCATGGTTCAATTATTTGCAAATGAAAGTTTTAATTAAATGCATTAAATATATTCTAGTAACTGACAAAATTGTTAATTGTAAAAATTACAAATGAAAAACTTTTTAACTCTGTTTGTATAACTTTGATACCAAACCATTGATAATGGACACTTTGTGTCCGAAATGTGCATCTGGATAAAAATAAAATATTGAAGAAAGGTTCTAAGTGTTTTAATCAAAGTTATTATTATCTTCAAGTAACTCAATCAACCAAATTAACTTTGACTTTATTAAGTGACTAAAGTTTCGACAATTTTAACTTGCCATTATCAAACTTCTAACTTTTTAAAAAGTCAGTGTTATACAAAGTTACAAAAAAGTTTTTTTTATTTGTAAAGAATAATGTATAACGAAGTAGAAGCCTCCACGGTTAACAATTGTAAAAATGTTTAAATGAATAAAATTTTCGTTTCAATAGAACATTTAAATAAATTAACGTTTTGATTGATTCAACATATTTTATATGTAAGCATGGGTGACTCAAATAACAATTATTTTAATTAAAATGTACTTAGTAGTTCGTATCGCTAAAATTAAAACGTAAATAATTATTAAACATAAATTTTTCGCTAATCTGTTTTGACTTTTAAAGCCTAGTTTTTATCAGGACAATTAAGTTACTATGTTAATGGTGTATTTATATTGTTACGTTATGTATGTTCATAACCTAATTTAAAGACTCTTATCATTTACTACATAAACAAAAAAATGCATAAAATAGCATAAAATATTGTCTAGTAAGTGTTTACATTAATAAAACATTTGTTTTTTTATGAAATCATCATTATAAAAAACCTCATTAACTGTAGAATATTTAATCGTACTATAGAAACAATCAATACACTAAAGGCGCATATAACATAATACAATTTATTTCTACCTCATTATAAAATGTATCTGAAATCTAAGAAATGTAATAATTTTTATTGCCCTTTTTAATCACAAAAAATTATTCACAGAATGCTTGTTTGATATATAAATCAAACAAGCATTCTGTGCATATTTTTTGTGATTAAAGAGGGCAATAAAGTTTATGTCTGATAAATGTAATAAGTTTTCTTCTCCTTAAATCTATTTGTAGGGCCACCAAAAATAAAAAGAATTCTATGCAGAGATCGATTCGATGCAAAGCCTGATAGATTTATATAAAAAAAAGTTTGTACCTGAACGAAGAGTAAACATTGCACATCTTTTGTTAACACCATATGGCACTAAACTATAGTGTATTCCAAAAAAAATAAGGATTACTACTACATCCCCCTCGTAAAATTCAATAAAACGGATTATTTCTACCTGAAATAAGAAGAATGCTCAGAGGTAGGCGATCGAAGTGATTGAAAAGTGAAAGCTCCACAGGTTTTATGCTCTTTGTTGTCGCTCAATTTATAAACGAACGCAGAAATATAATACGGAAATGTTTTTACGAACCTTTAAACAACATCGAAGTTTACAAAAAAAACGTAGGTATAAATGTTGTATGCTATGATTCAAAAAAAGTAAAATATGCTGAAGGTAGGTCTCAATTATAAATAAAATGTCTTCAACTTTAGTTGAATTGATGTTTTTGTTTTCAAATATAATGTAACAAATAAATATAAAATAGTAACTTTAGTTGAATTGATGTTTTTGTTATCAAATATAATGTTAAAATTATTATTAAATTCAATAATCATGGTAATATCAACAGCTGGTTTTCTCAAAATGAGCCAAGAAGTTATAAAAGTGAATAATTTGATTATCATAGATGGCATGTTAATTGAAAAAAAAAATACAACAATCAACGCACTTCAGAAATGAAAATAATTTTGTTCATAAATCTATGATCTAAAATATAAACAAATTATATTCGATTTTTTTTTTTTTTTAAAGTTATGAAGACGTAAGGGCAGAATACTACCACTAAACAAACTGTGAGGTATGTAAGATGTAAAACCATTGACCAAAATTAATAAAGAAAATTTTTATTAACACAACACAGAGTTTCATCAAAAACAGAAATAAATCCACTCCAATATATTTTTCAGAAGCATACGATTATATATGGTACGAATAAATTACTCCAATGTTTAAACTCGTTCGATGTCATTAATTACAGCGATAATTTCAATATGTAAATAATGTTTTAATAGTATTGAGTATTTAAGGTAAAATCTTATTGACTAAAAACCTGTCTTTTATTTAAATTCAGATATATATAAAATAAATAAAATTAAAATAAATATATAAATAAATATATAGATAGTTTTTAGTGCTTTTTTATAAATTAAGATTACTCAACAAATCCAACTAAAATATTGTTGCATAAAACAGTTTCGCTAAATCTATATTACATTTTTTTTATTTAAAAAAATTGCAGTGTTATTGCCAAAAGGAAGACGAGTACTTATAAATTACCAACTATAAATAAGTTAAATCCATCCTCTTGATTTTAACAATGATAATTATTTTAACATCATATGAAAACATATTTTAAACGTAGATATAAATTAATATGACTCTAGCACAGTCACTCACATTTCAAGGGCAAATTTGACTGCTCAATTACAATATCGTGGGCCCGATGTTGCAGCCAAATACGCCCATCGCAATTTTGATACTTTTATTTATTAAATGATTATTGCACCAGAAAAGCAAGCCGAATTTCTAAATCGAGCACGATTTATATACCATTTTTTTTCAAATAAAAATCTGCACGACCTGCGAAAGGCGTGACGAAGTTTTGTTGAAGGAATAGAACGCGATACGCATCTTCGTTGTATTATTTTAACTTGAGAGATAAAAAAGGGCGAATTGTTTTTAGTACTAAAAACAACTTTTTTTATTGGCGTTATATTTTTTGCGATTTCGTTTTCATTGCAGGTGTTAATATTGAAGAAATTGTTTTAAATCATCTTGGCTTACCTGCATAAGTGGCAGAGGTGAATCAACCTCTTCCAAGTCGGACACTTGCACGCCATCCCCGTCGTAAAGGTCGATCTGGTCGGATGGTCCGCTCAAATCGGACACCACACTGCTCCCGCAACTGTTACCAGAGTCCTCCATATTCACATCGACATCCTTATATTCCGTGCCCATACTCACTTAATCTCGCGAGATTTTTTACAGAAAAAAAACTCACTCAATTATATCTCAAGATATAACGTCTTCTTCTGCACCCGTATCTTCCCAAAAAATTGTAATATGAGAACGACTGGAGCGCACTACTCGCTGGTTTTAAATACGCACACGATTTACTGTTGACTTTTAGATCAAGGCGCGACTACTGGATTTCAAGAGAGATTTGGGGAAAAAGTGTGTGTGCAGGTGTGTGGTGTGTGATGGAGGATCAAAATGCAAAACTGGCCCAACCGTACGCGTCACTAGCACACGCCGCACTGGGACGAGGCAACAGTTGTAAGCAGGAACGCAGCGTTGGAGAGGTGCGCACGCGCCCGCCATTCACAATTCCAATTCTGCACGATTCCTGCGCCTTCTGGAAAACTGTGTGTGGATGTGTTTGTCGTGTGTGTGACCAGTTTTCCCTGAAGGCGAGTGTGCCTCGGGGTCGCAACAGGCTGTCGCGACACACCGACCCCGTCAACCCTTAGCGAGATGGCTCGAGTACAATGGCCCAATTCCAGGCTGTAGTCCAACAAAAATTCTATATTTTTTGTTATAGAAAAAACCCAGCGCCGAGATAATTACTGGAACAAACTTTCCTATCAGCTAGCGCAAACGCGATCACGATTTTGGAATGCTTCAAGTTTGTTCTTAATAGAATTTGATGTACTTGTTCGAAACAAAAGGTACTGATATAACCATAAATCATTAAAACTTATGATAAAATAAAACAAACACAATAAATGCGTTTTAATTCATTAGACAAATGTTAAGACACAAATAACGAGTTGTAACAAAAAAAAAATGTTTTCTTTAACTAAGGAAAAAAGTCTATTTTTACTTTTCAAAATCATTATATTAAAAATATAATTACTTTGTATAGATAGGTTTCTTAATATTTTTCTAGATTCGTTTGAAACATTAATCTGATCATTGATCTTAGGATGTTTACTTTCTGACATTTTACCACGTGTTTCATATGAAACATTTAACATTTTCTATTATATTATATTGATTATATTTAGTATATTCAATTTAAGAAAAAAATCTATTGAGTAAATTTATTTAATAATTTATAATTATTTCTGTTACATTAAATTATTTTCATTAGAAATTAAATAATTTTCATTAGAAAGAAACACCAAAATATCAAATTTAGTTCTTTTATAAACTACAATGTATTTTGTTTGACTTAATACACACTTATATTTTATTGAATTATTAACATTTTAAGATTTCTTTATTCTTCTTTTACTATTTTATCACTTTAAACCTTATTTGCAAAGACTATTAAAAATGTTTGTTCTTTATATCGAAATGTACCACGAAGTGAATCCCTTTAAGATCCAAGTATTTACATTTTATGTAATTGTATAATAACTACCCTCACAAAAATTAAAACTTCTATAACAGAAATGACAGTTAATAATTTACACGTGGACCATTTAAAGACAGTTACACAGATAGAACAAACAAAATGTGGTCCAGAAACGTCTAGAAACAAGAAAATGCGAGAACGTGCGTCGAGAACATTCTGGATAAATCCAAGCGTAGAGGTTGGACGTGCTAGCAATGAAATGCATCCTATACGTTGGTCAATAATAAATTCTTCGATTAAGTTAAATTGCGCGTAATAGCTGACTTAGATAAATTGACTAGTTTATCTTAGAATTAAAACAGATTGTAAATATAGTGGGGTAAAATCGTAAACGGGGCAAGATCGTAATCTGTCTATATTTATTCATACATAAATGAGAATATAATAATTTAATTGTATTGGCTTTTAATTGATAAAAGTCCATTTTAAATTCACTTTTAGGTGTTGTAACTAAAACACAAACTTTCAAAGAGTATGCTTTTATTTTTCGCAACAATTGTTTCGCCAAACTGTGGCTTCTTCAGGCGAAGAATGGTTCCATTCTTCGCCTAAATAATAGCTAATAGTTAGAAACCTGAATTAAATTAAAATGCGTCGATTCATAAAGATATTTCCAATTAATAATAATAATAATAAACATATGGAAAAGGCCATAAATAATAAAAATCAACAACCACTTGAGATTCTAGATGAACTGAAACAGAAGCTAGCAGTATACTCGTTACGTCTGCACCGATACAAAGAATCAAACAGAAGGAAAGAAAATAACACACTATTCGAGCTAAACGAAAAACTATAAAAAACTATCAAGCACCGATCAAATAAAAATAAAGCCACCAACTGAAGATGCACTTACTCAATTCTGGGAAAGCATGTGGTCAAACGAGGTTGATCATAATAATGACGCCACCTGGATCAAGAACGAAATTGAAAGAAACGAACACATCGAACAACAAAACAATGCCAGTATAACTACGGAGGAACTCACAAATGTGATTAAAAAACTACACATTCGGAAATGCCCGGGAGTAGACTATGTACACAATTTCTGGTACAAAGAATTAACCTCCCTACATGAACAGCTGGGCAAACAAATAAACTATATCGTAGAAAACCCAAGTCAATTTCCACAATTCCTCACCAAAGGTGTCACTCATATAAAACCTAAAAACGATGAAACCACTAACCCTGCGAATTACCGCCCGATAACATGTCTTCCCACCCTATATAAAATCATAACATCTGTAATTTGCAACAAAATCGAACAACACCTAATAAATAATAACATTCTCACGGAAGAACAAAAAGGATGCAGGAAGAATAGCCAAGGCTGTAAAGAGCAGCTTATTATCTACAGTGTCATAATGAAGCAGGCAGAAAAACAACAACGGAATATAAGAGTATGCTACATAGACTGCAAGAAGGCTTTTGACTCTGTTCCCCATTCTTGGCTACACAAGATTTTAGAAATAAACAAAATTCACCCGACCCTGCGAACGTTTTTAAAAACAGCTGCAAATACATGGCAAACGTCAATACACTTAAGAACAGAACAAGAACATTTAAAAACGAAGTACATTAGCATCAAAAGGGGAATCTTTCAAGGAGACTGCGCTAAGCGCACTCTGGTTTTGTATGTGCCTCAACCCCCCTACCTAATGCCCTAAATAACACAAGATATGGATTCCAAATAAAACATCGAACAGTAAAAGAACACACCATCAACCATTTGTTTTACATGGACGACATCAAACTATATGGAGCGACAGAAATACAAATGAAAGGACTACTAACACTAGTACAAGACATAACATCAGACATAGCAATGGAATTTGGAATGAGCAAATGTAAGACTATCTGTAAAGATAGAGGTAAGTGGAAGGAGACTGTGACACCCCTTACACTCAATGAAAAATCTCTAATCAACATGCAGAAAAACGAAATATATAAATACCTAGGTTTCGAGCAAAACACCAGACTAGACCACAGAGTAATTAAAGACCATCTAACAGAGCAATACAAGAAGAGGCTTTCACTAATACTTAAAAGTAAACTCAACTCCGGGAAGATATTTAAAGCTATTAACACCTACGCAATACCACTATTAACATATTCGTTTGGTAAATTGAATAAAACACGATAACTTTGTTTGTATAACTTGAAAACTTTTTATTGTGACTAGTTTGTCGAAACTAGTCACAATAAAAAGTTTTCAAGTTATACAAACAAAGTTATCGTGTTTTATTCAATTTACAAAAATGTATAACGAAGTAGAAGCCTCCAACATATATAACATATTCGTTTGGTATTATCCACTGGACAACAACATATATGGAAAACATAAATATACTCACAAGAACCCAGCTCACAAAACACAGAGCACATCATCCACATACATGCAAAAAAAGGATAAACATATCCAGGAGTGAAGGGGAAAGAGGTTTAATAGACATCCATACATTGCATGACAAACAGATAAAAACAGTAAGACACTACTTTCACACTAAAACTACATCCCTACACCAAGCCATAGTGCAAGCAGACAAAAACTATACCCCATTAAAATTATCATGACACGAGATACAAGAAACTGCACAACAGCAAAAGATCGAAAAATGGGCACAAAAAACACTACATGGCAAGCATTTATACACAATAAACAACGAAAACATAAACAAACGAGACTCCTACACCTGGCTGCATAAAGGACAACTCCACCCTGAATCAGAAGGTTTTGTTTTAGCCATACAAGATCAAGTCATAGCCACTAGAAATTATCAAAAATACATAATTAAAAACCTTTCTATTACGAACGATCTCTGCAGAAAATGTCATTTATACCCTGAAACAGTCGATCATATTGTAGGAAGATGTAAACTACTCGCAGGAACGGACTATACCGATCGCCATAACACAGCTGTTAAAATCATTCACCAAGCTATAGCGCTAAAATATAATCTAATTAAAGAGCAAACAGTATACTAAAACTATGTGCCAATCACTATACTGGAAAATGATTCATATAAACTGTACTATGACATAACAATACATACAGATAAAACTATCACTTGCAATAGACCAGACATCACATTTCAGGACAAAACAAATAAAACTACCTATATAATTGACATTGCCATACCAACAGACAATAACACTACAAATAAATACGGTGAAAAAATTGAGAAATATACACCCCTAGCTATCGAAGTAGAAAGAATTTGGAAACAAGAACGCTCCATTATACTTCCATTCATTATATCTACCACCGGAATCACTCACAAACAATTCAAACCCAACTTACAAAAATTAAATATCGAACCGTTTCTTCACACTATCATTCAAAAAGCTATACTTTTAAAAACTTGCACTATTACACGGAAATTCTTACGATAGGTAACTGCTATACCTGGTGTAACCCGTTTAGCAATGAATAACCGGCGGATTAATCGCCGAGAAATAAATAGTTATAATAATAATAATAATAAGGACAGGACTGTCGACTACAACCGCCCAGATATCATATTAATTAATAAAGAAAAAAGTCATGCTTGATTATTGATGTTGTAATACCTCTGACGCACAATATCAGCAAAACAGAGGCTGAAAAAATAGTATGAAAATCTGGCGATAGAAAATAAGAACATCTGGCAACTAAACACAGTAGTAACTATGCCAATTGTAATATCCTCTAACGGTGTAGTCTCACAGAAATTACAACAAGATCTGGAGTTCTGTAAACTTCCGAAGAAACTTCTGACCCCCATCTAAAAAGCAGTAATACTACAAACATGTCATTTAGTGCGGAAATTCTTAAATAATAGCTCAAGCTGAACTGCTTTGCTATTATTCAGATAAAACCTGCTATAAGCTAAGATAAACAAAATAAACATATAATAATAATAACAACAAAAATCCTCTAGCACCTCGTCTCTATGGACTTATAAAAACTCATAAACCAATCATCCAATTCGGCCAGTAGTTTCATATATCAACACTCCCACAAGAGTTTTAGCAATTAAAATTAATCATCAAAAATTTACAAATTTCACTTCTCAATATTTTGTCAAAAATTCCCTTGAATTATCCCAAAAACTAAAATCCATTACTACACCCAAGAACTCAAAATTAGTATCTTTTGACGTTAGTAGTATGTTCTCTAATATTCCCACAGGTGAATGCCTTCAAATAGCACATACTCTTTTAGATAAATCTAACACTAATCTCGTTGTAAAAACAGAATTATTAGACACATTAGAACTTTCATTAAATCAAAATTACTTGCAATTTGACAATAAATATTTCCAACAAACTAACGGATTAGCGATGGGATCTCCTCTCAGTTCTTTGTTAGTAGAAATTTTTATGTCAAACATTGAGGAAAAAATTTTCAGTTCAAATTTCACAAAAACACACATTTCATTTTGGTTTAGATACGTAGATGATGTTATCGCATGCTTTAGTGGTACATCACGTCAGTTAGATCAATTTTCAAACTTAATCAATAGTTAATGCTTGTTGCGCTACACTCTTGATGGAAACAGATATTACTATTGTGTTATTCTCCACTTAATCAATAGTGTTCACCCTAAAATAAAATTCACAGTAGAGAGAGAAAACGACAATAAAATCAATTTTTTGGACCTTACATTAATTCATCAGAATAATACAATTAAATTTGAAATATTTAGAAAACCTACTAACGCCAACTCTACAATTCCTTATAATTCAAATCATCCTCTATCTCATAAGTTATTCGCATTTCACTCCATGATACATAAAGCATTCATAATTCCTCTATCTCATTCAAGTGGAACCACAGGACTAGACAAAATTATATCAATAGCAACGGAGAATGGTTTCCCAGTTAATCTTATTGAAAATTTAATTCACAAAAAACTATACAAATCAACCAGGGCTCATATTTATCCAAATATTTTAGACCGAACAAACACCAAATTTATAAATCACTTATTTTGGGCACGTAACAAATAAAATATCAAATATTTTCAAAAAACAAAATCATCAAATTGCATTTAGACCAGCGAGCAAACTTTCAAATATACTTTTTAACGCGAAAGACAAAATTCAATCTATTAAAAAATCGTATAGTATACCAAATTTCATGATCCGAATGTAACAGCACATATGTAGGACAGACAGGTAGGAGTTTTGAAAAGAGATATAATGAACATTATAGAGCATTCTGACTTAGACATACAACAAGTTCTTTTTCAAATCATATCCTAGAGTGTAATCATTCATTTCCACATATGGATAATTTAAAACTTTTACATTTTTGCAATAAAGGCCAAAGGCTTAATCTTTTGAAGTCATTAGAGATATACCGCCAAAGCAAAAATATTAATTCTAATCTGCTTAATGAGCAGACGGGTTTAATTTCTTCGCCATTATTTAAGACGCATATTCCAAGCGACTACGTACAAAGGCATAATAAAGATATTTAATTACGTCAGTATTATTAAAATATTTACTTGTACACATAATGAATCCCATCTGATGTGCATATAGAGTGAATATGTTGTTTGAAGGTTAGTTGACTATCGAAGAGTACACCCAAGTCCTTGACTTGTTTGTTTATGACTTCAATCATAGTTTTACCACTAACTAGGCTTGTTGTGTCATCCGCATAACTTTCAACCAAACATGTAGTTTGATCCACCGTGTCAAATAGATCATTAATATATGTGTTGAAAAGCAATGGGCCAAGTATACTTCCTTGTGGAATGCCCGTACTTATAAGTAAAGGTTCTGATTTAAAAGTACCAATTTTAGCTATTTGGAAACGATTTGTTAAATAAGATTTAATTAGACTATAGGCTGTACCCCTCAATCCATATATGTATAATTTATTAAGTAATAAGCTATGATCTATGATGTCGAATGCTTTCGTCAAGTCCAGGTACATTACTTCAGCAAGTTTATTCAAAGTTTCACCATTTATATTGTAAATATAATTCTGACATACCATGCGAGAGTGAGCATAAGTGACAGTAGCACATTTATTTATATTTATATTAAGTTTGTTATCACGACACCAACTGTATATACAATCAAGATTATCTTGCAGTTTAATTGAATCATCAACATTACTAATACTCGAAAAAATGCTAAAACATTGCAAGTTAAGGAACCAATCAGTACATTAATAAAGATCACAAATAAGAGGGGGCAAGATTAGAGCCTTGAGGCACCCCGGACGTTGAAATGTATTCATAGGACTTATGCCCATTGTAGTACACATAATTACTTCGTGTTGAAAGATAAGCTTTCATCAGGTTCAGAGTGCGCTGACCAAGCCCAAAAGTTGCGAGTTTATTTAACAAAATAACATGATTTACGCAATCAAATGCACGGGAGAAATCTGTATATATTACGTCTGTCTGCTTACGTTTTTCTAGTGACTCTCTTATAAACTGGGTGACAATTGCCAGGTTAGTAATTGTGGATCTACCCTTCATAAAGCCATGTTGATGTAAAGCGATTGAAGATCTTACGTGGTTATGCAAAGACGTATATAGAACTTGTTCAAATATCTTGGCAAAATTTGATTATATAGCTATCGGTCTATAATTACCAACATTTGATTTATCACCCTTCTTATAAACAGAGATCACTCGTACTCGTTAAGGGTTTGACAAATATGCATTTGCAGTCTTAGATGAAAAAGCTAGGAAGTTGATCATCTCCGGATGTATTGTTACTTTTAAGTTTATTAATTTCATTAAACGGCAACAAATCAAAATATTTGCAGTTTGAGTAAGAGTGGGAAGGATTAATAATTGAGCTCATGGAGTAAATATTAGAGAACACAGTGGCGAAAGAATCCACAATATTCTTTGGCTTACTATAAGAATTATCACCATATTGCATTTGAGCGGGAATTCTAGAGGTACCGGTTTTGGCGTGCACAAAGTTCCACAAATCCTTAGGGTTATGTTTAATACCATGTTCAACTTTAGCTATATCAACAAACAGGTTGATGTTTTCTATGAGGACATGTCAAAAGCTTTTCATACCCTTAATCATAATCAACTTATTTCAAAATTGATAAAATTTGGACTGAATAATAATATAGTTCAGGTGTTATCATATCTGCATAACCGAGGCCAACGTGTGGAAATTCAAGGCTTCAAATCCTATCGTTACGTTTCTTCCAGTGGTATACCTCAAGGTTCGAATTTTTATTCCTTCTATACATGGATGATGTGTCTTCAATATTTAAGTGCAACGTTCTATTCTATGCGGATGATATAAAACTTTACAGTGTTGTTAAGAGTGTAAGTGACTGTGTTAAGCTTTAATCAGATATCGACAGATCGTTATATCATTCGGTAGGAAATCTAATTTAATTCTAAATTCATACAAATTAAATGATAATATATTAACAAGGCTTACAGAAACTAAAGACCTCGGAATCACTTTTGATCATAAGTTAACATTTAATAACCATGTTACACAGTTAGTACGTGAGTGTTATCGTGTGATCGGTTTTATAATGCGTAATTGTAGATCTTTTACTGATATTATCGTACGTTTATCACGTCTATACAATAACTACGTAAATGTTTTGGACATATTTGCTTCGCCACTTTTTAAATTTAAGAGAGACCTCATGAACCATTTAAAATTTTTATGTTAATGTATATTTATAGATTATATAGAATAGGCTTTTTTTGTAATATATAATAATAGTTTAGTATAAGTTTTTCTACACCGGTTATATATTGTTGTTTGTATTGTAAACCCTCTAATTGGACGTGATGTCTGTTGGGTTTGTGCAATATAAATAAATAAATAAATAAGCTCGATATGTTGATTTTTTCATGTCACGTCTCAGACGGTTGAATTATAAAAAAATAGACTGTAGATTGCCATTTGCGACGATAATATTCCTTAAGCCAAATTGTGGTTTTAATTTCACGTGTATACCATGGTAGAAAATTTGACCGACTGCTCTCATATTTTGGAACCGTATCAGCAAGTATACTGTACACTAAAGAGTAAAAAGCGTTCAGTGCATCGTTAACATTCGTATAGGTATCTAGGAAGGACCAACCTACAGATAAAAGTAAGCTGCACAATTCCGGAAAGTTAGCCTTACGAAAATTATAAGTTTTATAATTACTAGCCGAAAATGGAACAGATTTTGCACTTTGACATATTTGTAAATTAATTGAAAGAGCAGGATGGTGGATATCTTCTCGCACAAATGTCAGTAATTCACGTTCGATTGAAAATTTGGCAGGTATATTTGATATTACTAAATCCAATATTTTGTTATTAGCATTAGTAACGAAGTTGTATTGCTTTAAATCCATGGTAATTACTAAATTTTGTAGGTAATTTAACTTGGAGGATGTATTAAACAAAGTCAATGATGAATTTAGTAGTGGTACATTAAAATCGCCCAAGATAAGAACCTGTTTATCAAAAGTTAGCAGTTCCAATGATTCCTAAATAACAGAAAACGAATCAGAGATAATATCAGAAGGAGTGTAAAGTACAACAATATAAAACTGATGTTTGTTAAAAACACATTTACATACTACAATATCAACCACCGGTAGAAGATTCATAATAGTCGATGCATCAATTTGTTCAGCGTATATTTAATTAGTCAAGGCAAGCAGAACGCCTCTTCCCGTGGAGCTCCCAGTAGCAAAAAACGTCGATCACAACTGAAGACTGAGAAGCTGGTTGAAAGGAGTTCACCATCCAATATGGAATCATTTAACCACGTTTCCGAGACTGCAATGACATCGTCCGCGAGTATTCTGGTAATAAACTCTTAGTGTAGAATTGGTGATGTTGGACTGATTCAATTTCCCGTGCTCTGGACGATAGTCGGAAGTCCAGGTACATATTTTATTTTGAGACCATCTTCACCTGCATCAGATTCATTCACTTTTTATATTTTGATAATATTGAAACTGTGAGGGAGTTTGATCATGAGATATTTTAATATTTTTGAATTTATCATTCAATTTGAGTTTGTTATAATTTCGGAAAGCCTTGTGCACCAACTCAACTTTGCCCAGTTGTAATTTGATAGGACGAATTCGATGAGCACGTGTGGGATCGTATTTTCCAAGACGAATCGGATTGACTTCAGTGACAGCAACATTTACTGTGTTTAACAACAAGTCTAGTTTTTGCACTGACCCTTCTATAACTAGTGGTTGGTGGTAAAAACATTCCTTGCACACGAGTAATAAGTGCTCCTGAAAGAAACAACATAACAGTTCTACTAGCAGCGTCTGCTTCGGATGAAAAAGTCGGACCACTGATTATTTTTATAGGAGAAAATATCAATGGGTTACCCTAGAAAATACTGGCTTTCTTAAAACTACGTATGCTGCGACTGCCAATGGTTGAATGGAATTAACTGTATTTGAAAATAATTTTGAAAAGTAATTTTTGAAATCTATTGATCCAAGCCGCCCAACGTCATTAATATATGATGGCTATTCTACCCATATTAATATTAAATTAATAGAAAAAGCTTCTGAATCTAATGTTACTATTCTAAAACTTCCACCCCAACATTTAGACTTAAGTGTATTTAAACTATTAAAATCAACCTGGGATCTAAAATTAGTTACGTAGCAAAGAAATAATATTGGAACAGTTTTCTGTAACGAGATATTTTGCGCGATTTTAATCAGGAAATAATTATGAATGGTTTCAAGAAAGCGGGCATTTATCCGTGTTCAAGGAATATCGTTCCAGACTCCATATTCTCTGCCATTGCCTTGGAAGAATGGCAAAAACCAAACGCCAAAGATCCTCCTAAAATGAATGAGGAACTATCCATTATTGAAGAGGAGTAATCCATCTCTAATCATTGATTTTCCTTTCGACTAGCTACTTAGTCGAATCCTTAAATCAATAGTTAAGGAAACTATTAGCTTCATTGAAGAAATAAGTGCTGAAATGTTACAACAGTCTTCTCCTTTTGTCTGTGACATTCTGTGGAATAAGTAATATGAATGTGAAATATGCGTTGATGGAAATTAAACTTGAAAACTTTTATTTTAAATTAACTGTTTAAAATATATTTTGTGAGTTAAATTTACAAACTTGTAGTGTTTGCTAAAAATATTATGGTTTTTCTATTTATATAAACTTCTTCCTCTATGAAAGTAAAAAATGAATTTCTTTAAAAGTGTGTAATTTTTTTAACAAATCAACTTATTTTAATGCGGTAAATGGTATTCTGTAAATGTTTTATTAATTATTCCGATTTTACCCCAGAACACAGTAATATACATTTCAATTGGTTTTAAAAAGCCGTTTACGAACACAGTGGATACAGTTTGTTACAATTTTCTGTATAAATAAAAATTTCGTAGTGTTTTTTAAAATATAATTTATAGAGTATTGATTCTACTTTGCGTTCATACCAAGAAAGGTCATATAAATAAAAGTGGAACTTTGTAAATGTCGGTCCTATCTTACCCCACTTTACCTTACTCACTGACATGAAAATTGCAACGCCAAGAAGGGGTACGTTTTTTGATCGAACTTGGTACAATCGTGTACTATTAAAAAATAGTAAGTGTTTAAAATTTGAAAGAAAGAGAACAAAAATAAATTATTAATAATGGGTCGATCCTACTTCCTGGCATCGATTCTATCTAATCTCTTAAGATATATCCCAAGAAGTTTTTTTTCATATTGACACATATTAGGCGTAATCATACAAAAAAAAACAATTAAAAGCGAAAACATCAAAGAATTAAAAACAATTTTGTTAAATATACACCTAATAAAATGGTTAAAACCAGACGCAATTACATTGAATAACAATATACAGTGCACGCCACTTAATGTGATCACAACGGGACTCGGGGTTTTTGATAACAATAACCGATTGATAATAATAGCCGAAAAAACAAAACTTTATTTTAATTAAACATATATAACGTTACAAACTATAATAACGTAACATAAACTCTTAAAAAATATTACTACATACAATATGTATTTCATTTAAATTTGAAACAAATTCATATTAAAAAAAAAAACTCATCCAGCGTTGTTTTTCCCTGATTTACGCGGAGCAAGTTATTAACGAAAATTTCATAGTAGTAATGAGTCTGAAAATCAGATGACCTGTGCTGCACACCACGTCGCAAAACCTCCAGTGTTTTTCTCATTTCGCTAATTGTTGGGGGTTGCATTGTTTTTATATCTACATCTTCCTCTGGCTCTTGATTTTCAATTGATGATTGATTGATTGCTCATGACGAAAACATTTCTAAGAAAAAAATGATAACATAAACCGAAATCATGATTACTATAAACGAAAATTTTTGTATGTAGTATTACACGTCCGGCCCGTTCTTCGCAAAAGTGATAACAATATCCGATTGATAACATTATCCGTGATTCTAATAAGCGGCGTCCACTGTATATGCGACACAAAATCTGTAACAACAAGCCTCGACAGTAACAAATCTCTAGACATTTAAAACATTCCAATTTCACACTAAATGATCTACAATATTAGCTAATATTAAAAATTGCAAATATTTTCACTATCTACATATGTTACAATATATACTACACTAACATTTCCCAAAAATATTTCTATTAATTCATATAAAACTATCTGTAAAAATTTCAATCTTCGTTGGCGACAGTATAATCTTTGATAGCTCCTAACTAACATTATAAATTCACTTATATAATAAACACGATAAACTAAACATAATCATAAACCATCTAGAGCAGTGTTTCCCAACATTTTTGTACCATGTCCCACCTAAGCCTTTCTAAAATTCTTATGCCCCCTATAGAACATATACATAATTTTTGGTATTTAAAAATTAAATTGTTCATTTAAAAAACTTGACAAATACCTATCATGTTTCAGAAAGAAATCGCGAGTTAACGAAACATAGTAAGTAAATTTTCAAAACTGAAATTGAAATTCGAATCATCATGTTGGAAAATCAACTTGGTTTAAATCAGAATATCTCTCTTTTAAATCAACCGATAGAATTTTCAGATGATCGACAATAACAAGTATAGTGGTATCATTTACTTCACATTTTTGGAGCCAATGAAACTGTTTTTGTTGTTAATTTATTTCTAATATAACTCAATAAGAATAATGAAACCAAATACCTTCGTTTTTACATCGATCAGAGTTTTATGTGTTCCTTGAAGTCGCTTATTTAATATATTTAATTTTTCAAAGATATCGGTAAATAACTCATAAATGCTTTACAGTCGACTGTTAACAGATACTTCATTTCAGGTTTGTTGATTAAAAAATCACTAAAAGTATCAATCAGTTCCATAAATCTTTTAAGCAGTTCCCTTTAACAAGCCATCTTCCTTCAGTGTGAAGTAAAAGTCTCACATGGTCTGCATTTTGATCATTAAATAGTTTTAAAAGACGTTCACATTTGGCATACGCTTTAATATACACTTTATTGCTGAATATACTACTTCGTTTAGAACAGGTGATATGTTTTTAGCTACCAAGTTTTTCCTATGAATAACACAATGCACAAGAATCATTTTTGGATTCTCATGTTTCATCAATTTTAAGCAAGACTTTTTCTTGTCCATCATATTAGGTGCACCATCTGCCCCACTAGATGTTTTATTTTTCTTGGTATATTATTGACATCTAAGTAGTTTTTCAGCTCATTAGTGTAGCTTTCTATTCTCTTACAGAACAACATTTTTTCAGCAAAATGCCCTTTATCAATATATCTTACGTAAGTTATCAATACTTCCCCTCACTGTCTCTCAAAGTTGATTCATTCCATTCATTTTCGCTGAGAATTTTCTTGTTTTCAGCTTTTGAACAAGTTATTTTTCAATATCTTCACTCATTTCATCTATTCTTCTGCTAACAGTATTGTTACTGCGATGCATAGCTTTTACATCTTTGTCATCTTTTTCAACAACCGTTTTACGAAATGCTGATATTGATGGTTTTATTGAATTCTCTCCTATAATATGATTTTTTCCAGATTTAGCGATGAATAAAGAAATTTAATAACTTGCTCCAAGAATACGATTATGAGTTGAAGTATGAGCAGTAAATAGAGACTTTATTGTTGTTCACTTTCAAAATTTGTCTTTAAAGTAATTCAAATCTGAATTAATATAAGCACTCTGTTTCGCCTTCAAATGCACCTCAAGATGACCTCATTTCATTGATTCGTTTATTAAGCATTGCTGGCATAGAAGACAAAGAGGAAACCGCTCATCGTGGACAGCGGGCATGAACCAAATTTTTTTGTTTTGCTTGTACCACCCATTTTACTATGGACTGAAATAAATAAATATAAGATCAATTAAAAACTAAAACTAAAGTATGTGCTAAAATTAATTTAATGTGACATTGGCTGCATTCAGCAGATTCGTTTTGTGATTTGTTATGATTTGTTAGCGATGCGCGTTTATGCTGAATGCCGTTTCAACATTACTTCCCCTTACCTCAGATGTCCCCGATATAGCCCAAAAGCTTCACTCCCATGTGTTGACAATTTTAAATTTGAGGTTAGGTTTTGCCCATCGCAATTCGATGTTGATGTAAAATCGGATTTGAAAGAGTTCATTTTCGAATTGCTCCCCTTAACAATCAAACCGCCCCCCTATGAGGCGTGAGCCCTACGTTGGGAAACACCGATCTAGAGTATAGTTTCTCAATCTTATTTTGCTCACCGTCCACTTTAAAAATATGTTTCTTTCTAGAGCCCCCATCTTAATTTTACTTACGATCTGTCGTGAATTTAAAACAGCTATTCTCCCTCTGTGCTATCTCAATACCCCCTAATTTTATCTGGCACTTTTACTGAATCTCCCGAAAGCCTCAAAACCCCACAGACATTATCGCCTACGTCGGGAACCTGTGATCTAGAGATTGCAAATAAAAGATAGACCAAACGAGCATTATTAATTTCATCATTATTTGATTATAAGTATCTAACTAGAGCTAGAGAATTGTTACGCAATAAATTTTCCGAAGAGAAAATAAATAAAACATTTAAAGAAATAAAATGATATCGGGTCAAGGCTGAGAACTAGCGATTTCCTTCTCTATGTTGATAATCTTAAGATATTCAGTACTATAAGATCTACAAGTTGTCAGAAACCATTGCAAGATGATCTTAGTAGTATTGCTCTACGGTGTAAAGAAAAATTACTTAAAGACTTGTGAGTGATTTTTACATCAAAGCTGAATTTCACGAAACATATTTCGATTGTGTGCAACACAGCGTTGAAAGTGCTAGGATTGGTTAGTCGATTTTCACGGGACTTCAAAGTTATTACTGTAAAAGCATTGCATTAATAAGACCTCACGTTGAATACGCATCCCCTGCACGGTTCCCTTATACTACTGCGTCAATTAAACGCATTAAATCAGTATAGGGAAAGTTCCTTAAGTAAATTTTTTTATAAGTTGGGTAGATATAATAACCACTTTAGCCATAGTAAAATGCTAAAGTTTTATAATCTTAAATCATTAGCAGAGAGAAGAATCTTTACTGACATGTCATTTTTATATAATCGTAGCCCTATTTCCAAGCATAAACCTCTGTTTCGTCTTAACTTCCATTCAACTAAGTTTGGAATGTATAATCCGATTGATCGGCTTATACACTATGCCAATGTATCATACAACGACATTAATTTTGCGATATTTGCGCCTACATTATCAAGCTTCAAAAACCGATTATTTCGTATAATATTAACTGATGTCATTTATTTATTTTAATTAATTTTACTATTCCTGTTTGTATTTTATTCTGTATAATTTTAATTTTTTATTTATTTAAATTTATTGTTTTAATGTAATTTGAATGTTTTAAGTATTTATTTTTACTTTTACTGCCTTTTATTATATCTGTTATAACAATTTTATCGTTTTATATTTATACTACCAAGTAGTATTATAATTAATTGTTTGTAATTTATTGTATTTATTTCAATTTTATTATTTATTATCCATTATATTTAATTTAATTGTATTTATTTTCACATTTATTGCCTTTTTAACAAGTTTATCGTTTTAAATTTTAATTCATTTTTTTGTAATTATTTTAATTTTATTACTTATTATCTATTATATTTAATGTAATTATTATATTTATTTCCGTACTGTTTTAAATTATTTTTCTTTCTACTTTTTAGACACTATTACTTAAATCATTAAATCACCTTGGTCAAATAAATATGTACTAAATATTTATTGTAATATGATTTATTATACAGTGTGGAAACTTTAACTGGTATAAAATTCATAACTTCGGTATAGGCGATTTTGGCAAAAAATCCCGAACACATTACGTATTGTTCTTTCTTGACCTTATTTCTATGTATACGTTGTTTGTTTATTTGTTCCCGGAAGTGCCCAGCCACCTCTGACCTTTTTTTCAAATGGAAGGCTATGTCAAATGACACCTTATTTGAAAGATCTCTTCGCAAGGAATACAACACACTATTTATTTCTTGAATATTTTTAAAGCCCACGTGATAAAATAAAGAAAACCAATGTTATAACTTGAATAATATTTAATGCAACAAATGTTCAAAGTGGGCATCGTTTCTTTCTTGGTAAATTTCAAATCGATGATAATATGCATTTCTAATATTTTTTTAACATTTCAGGTGTGACTTGATGTATTGCCTGCCTAATAAGCATCTAATGAGGCTTATGGTTAGCCCAATAACGACAATTTTAACGATTAACGCCACCATATAAGGCAAAAGAATTGATGTTAATGAAATCTGGTTATTGTCGACCAGGTTCATCATTTGCTCGTAAAATTCGATTCGGCGGTCCGGGTCATCCTCCGTTAATTCTTGTAAGGATGCAGCTTGGCTGATCTAAATATTTTCAGTATAGTAGTATGACTAATCTCTTTGTCGCGGGCTAGTTGCCTGGCTGGAGTCACCAGATTTTCTTGAAGAGTTAATAATACGTTTAGCCTGGTATCTGCTTCAACAGTGGAATTTTGCTGTCTGGGCACAACCCTGACTGACCCAAATTATTGTTTTGAGTCTTAATTTTGCTTAGGGTACCTTGGCTAATGGGCAGTGTATCAGGATGCTGTTCTCGAAATAACTAAGCAATCTCAAGCTGACTACATCTTCTGTTACCATAACCTAGTATCATCAGTATATGGCAAAATACAGCATTTTAGAAACTACTTTGATAACTTGTCGAGCGAATCTGACAGCTTTGGTGACTATTATTATCACAAGTAACTAAGCAACGTGGTTCCAAAGCATCAAAATACATGATTCTTTGGATAACCTGTTAACAAAATACATACATAAAAAATACAATAAATTTTGAGCACAGGAATCGCAGGCGGACTTCATTCTTCAGAATGTTCTTCCGGTCAAACCTTGATGGAATGTTCCATATATTCCAGAATTTCTTCCGATTGTTTCTACAACTGTAGATATTTATTTTAATTTATACTTAATATATTATTCATTTTGCTTAAAATTTGTAAAATGTGTGTAAATATTTGATTAATGTCAAAAACTTAAAAAATTTTCGCCGAAACGTGTACAATGTACAATTGGTTTTCTTTTTTTATCACATGGGCTTTGAAAATATTAAAAAAATAAATAGTGTGTTGTATTCCTTGCGCAGAGGAATAAATGAGGTGTCATTTGACAAACCTTTCTATTTGAAAAAATAAGGTTGGAGGTGGATGGGTACTTCTGGGAACAGATCGAGAAAGAGCATTTGCATAGAAATGAGGGCAACAAAAAACAATTCGTAACGTGTTTTGGGATTTC
Source organism: Ontholestes murinus (assembly GCA_963969525.1). Classification (NCBI taxonomy): domain Eukaryota; kingdom Metazoa; phylum Arthropoda; class Insecta; order Coleoptera; family Staphylinidae; genus Ontholestes; species Ontholestes murinus. The sequence goes on along the minus strand of OZ018392.1, from coordinate 49,290,239 downwards.
TTGCAAACATTTTGATTCAAAAGTAAATACAATCACAGTAGTTTTGATTTTGCAAAAATCCTCATTTGTTTCTAGATTTTTTTCTGAAATAAGAATGAGTAATAGACCTCGAACTAACTTCTGACCATATTTTTGACGTTATCAACCTTTTGTATGCGTTCACCGTCTAAAATCTTTAAATATTATAAAAAGGATCTTGACAGGACGGTAATAATTTATTAGTCTACTTACTAACGAAGTCGTCAGCGATTCTATATTATTCTTTAATGTATTTTTAATATTTTGCAATATCAGTCACTTATTGTTCCTTGAAGAGGTATAACATCTACGAGCCATACCTTTTTTCTTCCAGAATATTGTTACCATTACTTTTAACTGCTTATTTTTTGCGTTTGCTAGACTGTGAGCGCAATGCCACCACAAATCTGTCGCCTACATTCTGATATATAATGTAAGGTTTATGTATTATCGACCTTGACAATTTGATCTTTCCTTCTAACGCTACAAAAAGGCGAGAAAGAAGTAATTAGTTTCATTTCATTTTCATGAGTTAGCATTTTTGGAAACCATAAATCTTTGCAACTAACAATGTCATGAAAACAAAACATCCATTCCATTTGCTTTCAGTTTGTCTTTGCTTACAGAAATATTATTATTATTATTACTCGCCACTAAAAAATAGTTTTTATCTTCTGTACCACAAGTTATAATTTAATTTTTCGTGTCAAACACTAATGACCATAATAATATAAATGATGATAATTAATAATAATAAATTTTAGTTCATCAAATAATTTCTTCTATTGTTATAAATGAAATTAGTAATAGTTTTTGGATCCTTAGATACTAGTTCCAGCCAAACGATAAACTTCTGAATACAGATAAGTTGTGCTAAAAAATCATTTTTTGATGCCAGGTTTGTTAAGCTCTCATATTAACGGGAGTTCTTCTAGACGGTTTTTAGAAAATTAAAAATCATAAACACTAGATAAAGTAAAAAATTGTTGTTCTGAATAGAAGTCCATCTCCTATATATGAATAAATATAAAAACGCCATTAAACAAAAAAAAACTACATCTTCACTCATACAACACCATCTATAAATCGACCAAAAAAATAAACTTCGCACAAACACTAGCTTAAGTAAAATACCCTAACAAATATATCATACGAGAAAAAATAGAACATAGGATACGTTTGTCTACACCTCCCAAACACATGATAATCTAATCTGAAAGAAAAATCAATATAAGTAATATTTAGTTGATGCCTGTTGCGATACATTCTTGATGGAATCGAATATATAAATTTGGTAAAGATAAACACTTGTTACATTCCATTTTTATATTTGCGATTTACTAATACGTGTTTCGAACATAACAGCTTATTATCAAAGGTAAAATCCCGAAACAGGTTACGTATTGTTGTTAATCTGTTCCCGGAAATGCCCAGCTAACTCCGACCTTTTTTTTAATGGAAAGGTATGTCAAGTGACACCTCATTTAAAGGATCTCTTCGCAAAGAATATTACACAATATTTATTTCTTGAATATTTTGAAAGCCCACGTGATGAATAAAGAAATGCAACAAATATTCAAAATTAGCACCGTTCCTTTCTTGGCAAAGTGCATATTGCCGTATTTCATGCCTAATACGTGGCTTAAGGTTCTCAATGTCGTTCGGTTTTGTTACATAGATCTTTCTCTTGAGATAAAGGGAACTAAGATCCGGAGATCTCGCCGGCCATTTAATGTTACCTCTTCATCCAATCCAAATATTAGGAAAAACTCCGTCTAAATATCTACGAACGATCACAGCATAATGGGGTGGAGCTCCGTTCATATTCGTTTATCAGGTAAATCCGGATCTAACGGATTTGGAAACAAAGTGGTTAACGCTTTCATGAGGTCGTCTTGAAAACACGTAAGATATGTTGCTCCATCAAGATTACCATCGAAGAGTACTGGTCCTAAATTTGATCACGTTTTAACCTATTATTTCAGCCCATACATTGACTTTTTGGGAAAGTATGAGTATGAGTTTGATTTTTTCGCATCCAATGAGGGTTATGGTCAGCCTAATAACGGCATTTCCGGTTCATCTTCCCTTAATTTTTGGCTTGGCTGATCTTAGAACTTTCGGGATAGAAGTGTGACTAATCTCGTTGCCACGGGCCAAGTGCCTGGCTGGAGTCACCGGATTTTCTTGAAGAGTTAATAATTCGTTTAGCCTGGTATCTGCTTCAATAGTGTGATTTCGCTGTCTGAGCACAACACTGGCATGACCCAAATTGTTGTATTGTGGTGCCCTGGCTAATGGATGATATATACGGATGCTGTTCTTGAAATAACTGAGCAACCTCAAGCTTCGTCTTCAGTAACTATAACCAACCATCATCAAAATCTCGATACAAAGATTTTCGGTTAAATACAGCATTTTAGAAACTAAATTGACAACCAAGCAACGTGGTTCCAAAGCATCAAAACACATGTCAAAAGCATACAAATTTACGCCAAAACGTGTTCAACGTAAAATTGGTTTTCTATTTTTATCACGTGGGCTTTGAAAATATTCAAGAAATAAATAGTGTGTTGTATTCCTTGCGAAGAGATCTTTCAAACAAGGTGTCATTTGGCATACCTTTTCATTTGAACAGAAAAAAGACAGCATATACATAGAAATGGGGGGAAAAAAATACAACGTAACAGGATTTTTTTTGTAAAAAATGGCCTATATGGAAGTTATGAATTTTATTCTAGTTAAAGTTACCACCTTGTTTATACTAGCGTTAATTACGGGAAATTCCTGTGATTATGATGTTCTCAGCCTGGATTACTTCGTACTGATTGTTTCTGAGTAGTTCTTCTTCACTAATGACACGCTTAATTTATAATCCTTCTAGAGGATTAAGCCTTCTTCCCTTTTTATAAATCTTGACAGGTACGATCTGCCCCATGTGGTGTTTATTTGTTTCTTTGTTTATTAATATTTTGGAATTACTATATACATCTCCCGTGTTTATGTGGTGTTCTTGGTTGATAGTTTTCCGTGAATAATTGATTTTTGGTGTTCTTTGTATCGCGTCTAAAAATTCCGCCCTATTTGACCTATATAAAATCCGTTACAATTTGCACATGTAATCCTGTATGCACCCGATTTCTTACGTTAATCTTGTATTTCTATTTTATTATTTACTATTCTTCTTGATAAATTATTGCTTTTAAGTTATGTAAACCAATTTTTTTTTTATTTAAAGCTGACACGCAATGGAACGGGATATCTACATTAGTGTGTTCGTCCTTTTCTGGGCATATTTTATAGAATAATGTTTTCAATGTTTACTGTTTCTTTTTAATTGAATTTGTAATTGTCTTCCATTCGTAGCCGTGGTTGTTGGCTATTTCATAAAAGGTAGTTCTTCCTTTAGCTATCTGCTCTCAAAGCTATTGATGTATGTATGCAATATTTTCGTTAGCTCCATGTAAATGACTTTCAGGTGTTCTTCCAGAAAAAATTACACTTGAATCGTTGAAGAAAGCCCTCACAAAAATTTTTTAGAAGGGAATAGTAAACGTAATTAAATCTACAGCTAACATCGCACATCGCAGAGAAGAATAAATGCAAACTAAAAGAAATTAATCCAAGAGCATTAGTACTGTATGGGATGCCAAAAATACATAAAGAAAACATGCCGATGCGTCGCTTTCAATCGTATTGCCGATCTTTCAATCGTATTGCAGGTCCTACTTTAATAACAAATTACCAGAAATACTTGGGAATGTATACTATTATTTTTGACATTAATCTCCAAAATGATGGAAAAACGGCCTTACATTAATGCAAAAATAATGATAAATAGAAAGAAAGAGAGACTCTCACTATCTACCAGAAGCAAGGGTTAGAGTGGAAGATCATCGCAGCTGCATGAATTCCTCCCAGCTTCGTCAATTCAAAATTTTTGTAGGTTTTATATAATAGTTTTGTATTGTCTTATGTATTCTGTTGGAAAGGAAGCTAAAGTCTAATAAACATAAACATAAGACATAATACCTCAAACTCAATAGAAAAGTAACCCTTGTTCGTTCGACGTGAAAAGCTTATTTCCATTGATTCTTGAGGCTTTTACATCATAAGTATAAAATGAAAGTAATTGTAATAAATTGATTTTACTGTAATATTTCACATTTAAAATGTAATCTAGCGTTATCTTTGCCAAATTAAATTAATTGCAACGTATTAATTTCTTTCAACAATAATTTTGTTTTTCAATAAGGACAAATCGGAGTAATATGACAGTTTTAACATTTAGTTTTTTGACTTATCAGTAGCAGGAGCTTTGGCAATTATTGCAATGAACTCAATTTCCCTTGAATACCGTTAGCCTGAGATAGGGCCCAATCCAGAAATTACGAGGCGAGGATGGAAGGAAGGACAAGAACAAATAATATGTATAACCCTGTAATTTGAACAAAATAAATACATTGTTATGAAAATGTAAAGTTCGTAATATTTTCGGTCAACATAATCGTTCTTCTGAGACCGCTATTAAGAATTTTGACAAGAAATTTGAGTCAACAGGCTCGATACATAATGTGCCAATACCAACGCGTACGACCGGACCGTTCAAGTGAAAACATCGCAACCGTAAGCCACAGTGTTCAAGAAGATCCGAATTTATCGACGTAGATTCACTGAATTCATTCAAGAACAACTCACTGTTTTTTCTGAAAAAATATTTTTTCAGACGAAGCTCATTTTTACTTTTCTGAATAAGTCAACAAGCAAAATTACCATATTTAGTCTTCCGATAATCCAAGAGCGATTATTAAGAAGCCTTTGCATGCTTCACTGTATGGTGCGCCATATGGACTGAAGACCTGATTGGGACATTTTTTTCAAAAATTGTACTGGATTACACTATCGAGAAATGTTAACGGCTCAAGTTTGACCTATTATTGATGATATAGATATCACTGACATGTGGTTTCAACAGGATGGGCCCACAAGTCACACAGCCACCGAAACAATGAATTTATTACAAACCAAATTTCACGATAGCATAACTTCACGAAATTCAGCTGTTAAATCACATGATTTAACACCACTGGATTATTTTTGTGGGGCTATATTAAAGACAGAGTCTATTCGGAGCTAACCGAATCTATTGCAGCCTCAAAATTTGTGACGTGAACATTTTGCCGAAAAGTGATTGAAGATTTGGGTAAAAAAATCAACATCTATAAATGTGACCGTGGTGAACATATTTTTATAGCTGCCAAACCTTACTTTTTCTAATACAATAAAAATTTGAATCATTTTCTTCAAAATTATTTTTTTTAACTTCTCTTCAAAACCAAAATTCTTGTTGAAAACCCCTTTATTATAACCACAAAAGAGTATGTAAAATTCGTTATTTTAAAAGTAGGTTGGACTATTTTAAGTGTGGAAAAAAACAATTTAATGAATCATTGCAACATCAGTATTATAGTAATTATTACTATTAATTATTTAATTAAGTAATATTACACTTATTATATATAATTTATGTAAATGGATACAATGGAAAGATCCAACGAGTGATAATTATTTAAAAAACATAATACGTGTAAAGATTTTGTAAACTTATATGTGAAGATTTAACTAAAATTTTACCGGCGTCTCTTTTCGTATTTTGAATTTACCATATTTGGGATTTTGGTAAATCACAATTTAACCTAATACTGATAATAATTTCACATTTTACTCCAATGTAATACTTTTAGGAGTAATGCGGGCGTGAAAATAAATTTAACACACGATTTGAATTGATTATGTACACATAAAAATTAACTAATTATTAAATTGACGAGCACCGTTTACATTTGATTTTTACTTGCAATTTACATTAATAATAATGACTGTTTACATTGACAGTGCGTCCATTTTGGAGTACTACGCCTCAATTTATCGAGAATGTTCTAACCGCAAGTACTGTTATTATCTTATTATTATCTTATATAATTACGCATGTTATATTATGGTCAATTATTAATTAAATAATAATTGCCCAAATTGTTCTACTCAATCATACTATTAATTTCCGATCAAGAAATAGATTATTATGATTATTATTAATCATAAAAATAGCTTCAACCGCTAAAAAATTGGTGAAGAGTATTTATTACGTTTTTATCGCAAGACTATATTAATTCTAACAACGCTTCTTGACATTGACAGTGCGTTCATTCTCGACCACTGCGTTTAGATTGATCTAGATTCTAGAATATTCTAATGGTGCGTTTTCATATTCTCTTGCTGATACTCAGATTTAACCGTAATTCATTGCACCAGGCACAAGCAACGGCAATTATTAATATTATTCTTATATAATTTTATTAGATGCAAGGTAAATCCAATAACAATAAACTATTTGGTGCTATTAAAATGCTAGATTATAACAGAAAAAACTTTAAAAATAGGCTGTATTTGAAATATAACAATACTTTCCCTATATATACTATCCAGTGAAAGTAATATACATTATTCAAAATGAAAGAATAAAATTGATATAAAATAAATAAGTACAATGTAATTCATATTCGCGGTGAATAAATTAGGTCGCATGTATATTTTCTGATATTGATATTGTTCAATTAATGAAAATACACGTTCTATTATATTTTACAATGCTTCAGTATATTTATAGATTTTACATTATATTGTTAGAATCTGGTAATTTGTGTTGACTAATTTATTATTCAGACGTAATGCCATTAGAACCTTTATAATACTGAATGAAAAAAGATTAAGATAATTATTATAATATTAACTAAAATTATTTATATATGTAGTAATGTTAATGTTGCACTTTTGCGATTATTTTGTTATTCTTATTCTTCTTTTGCTATTCATTATTTATTAAAGAGTCTGAATGCCTACTGAAGTTTATATCCGCTAAAGAAAATAATATACTAGGGTTGCTATTTATGTATTGAGAATAGAAGGAATAAACAAATGAATATATTTATTGCTTTTTTTAATAATCCCCTTTAAGATCTATACACTTTTGCATCAGATTGAATCACCCTTCAAAGCATTTTGTCCAGGTAAAATATGGTAGCTCTAAAACATTTAAACGATTTAAAGGCCTCAGCCACTTCTTCGGGACATGAAAACCGTTCTCCGCGAAGTTTATCTTCAATTACTGGGAACAAGAAAAAGTAATTGGGTGCCAAGTCGAAGCTGTAAGGCAAATGACCAAATAATTTGATCATTTGTGTATCTAAATACTCGTTTTGTTGCCAATGATGTGTGTGTGCTTGCATTGTCGTAGTGCAAAATAATTCGTCATTTTGGGTTGTTTTCTTTCAATTTACCGAAAACTTCAGGCAAGCAAGTGGTCATATACTATATTAGTGATCTTTTGATTTTCGAGGGCCACAGTAAAGAAAATGCTATTATTTGCTTCTCAGCGCTTTTTTGGCTTTACTTCATATTGAAAGATCCAAACTGACGATTGGCCTTTTCTTTGTGGCTCATACTCATCACCTGTAACGATACTGTATACGGCTTTGTATGCACTACACTTTTTGAAATTATTTTACTGCACCAATTTAGATAAGAATTTCTTTTGAGCATCTGTCAACAAATGGGAATGAGGAACCTCGATAAGTTATGAGACGCCACCAGAAGTACATCTACGTAAGGACATAGATGAAAACAAGCCTAAAAGACCAAATATCATCTCCAAAGAAGTTGCCCAAGCTATGGGCAGGACAGGGACGAGCAACCGAAATGCTTTTATATTTAAACTGCAGTTATCAACTTTAGGGTATAGTCTTGTGTTAAGCCCCGAGACTATATGTTAAAAACAGGCGATCTATCGTGAAGAAATTGCGCCACACCAGAAAAACAAATTTGCTCCTGGAAAAAATTATGTCAATACATTGGGACGGGAAATTTATGACAAATATACAAGGAAAAGTGGACCATTTTCCCGTTGTTGTGACTGGTGATGGGATAGATGAATTGTTGGCAGTCCCGAAGCTCGTATCGGGAACTGGGATTGCACAAGCTGAAGCAGTTTTTGATGTAATCTAGGAATATCAGCTAGAAGATTCCATTAAGGCTTTATCATTTGATACTACTGCCACAAATACTGGTACACATTAAAATTTTATTATTATAGTTATGTTTTTGCTGTGTGCAATAATAATTGGTTTTGAATTTTTCTATTATTTTTTAGGACAACGCAACGGTGCCATTTACTAGAACAGAAGCTGGACAGAGATATTTTATATCTACTGTCTAGGCATCACATTTATGAGATTATTCATAAGATTATTCTCCTAAATGTATTTGAGATTTCTCTGGCGGCAACGACCTCAGGACTCAATTTGGCTTTGTTTAAGCGGTTCTCGAAGTCATGGTCTAACTTATATTTAAACGATTTCAAGGCAAGTAGTGCTGATGTCAAAATTCGAAGTGCTGTGGGATTGTCACTTTGTCCGTGAACAAACTACGTTCACGTTTGAATTAGGTGTACAGTGGCTGTAATTGGTGCTTCATCGCCAAAATTTGAATTCATTGATGTACAGTTTTTGTAGTCGAAGGGTCCAATACAAAAACCAGCCAAGTCCATTGTTAGGCAAAAATGGGGTTGATTGTTGCACAGTTTCAAATGCTCTATCATCCCATCCAAGAACCGGGTCTCTAAGTTATGCACTACGCATTACAGCATTGATTAATAGATGGCCTACTGTTTCATACTGTGCAATAACAAGCCAAGTCCTGGACTTAACCTGTTCTTGCACTAAAAAAATTGGTTTGCAAACGTTTGGCAGTACGCTTAGTCTGTAAGCATTATTACTGTGCTTTTACAAGTTGTGTGTACCTAACTGGGTTAGAAAACAATTACGGTTCCCACTATGTCATCTAGTTCAGAAGAAAATGTATTTCAGACTAGTGACGATGAGTTTTTACTAGAAAATTATAAACATAACCTCAACACTGAAACTCAAGAAGATGATTTGTCCAAAGAAGGTTTTGGAAGGTTTGGAACTAATGAGGATTCAGAGCATTCTGTACATTTGGCAGAAGCTGGTACTTCTGTTGGTTCAACAAAATTGACACAACCAGGTAAAAAGCGTCTCATACGTAAGTCATCCTGGAAAAGAAACATTCGCAAGCAAAAACGAACCAGGGGCGAAAGTTATATACATACGGCTGGAAAACTAACACAAGAGAAAGTTCTTGGAGATAGCTGCAACTGTAAAATGCAGTGCTTTGATAAAATTGGTACGATATGCTGTTCTAATGCCATATCAACAAAAGACATTCATGACACTCATTTGTATGACCTTCTTCATAGTAAATCTGTAGAACGAAAAAGGCCTCGTTCAGGAGAAAAGCATGCTAAACATTTTTCGTATATTTATCAGGTAAATAATTTATTACTTTTGCTTCTTGTTCTGTTTAATTAAGTTTAACAATAAATTGTATATTGGTCATGAAGGCATGACTCTGAAAGTTTGCAAGACTGCATTTTTAACTTTACATGCAATTACCAAGAGCCGGCTTGATCGCTTGCAGCAACACATACACTTTAGACAGGGAACTCCTCCGGAAGACAAAAGAGGTAAACACAATAATAGACCAAACAAACTGTCTGAACATATTGAAGAAAGGATCCGCCAACACATTTTGAATTTTCCAAAATATAAGTCACATTATAGCAGGACAATTAAATATTGCAAAAATACCTCAACTATATATTGAGAAAGATGAACCAGAGCAGTATCAACTGCATCTTCAAAACAAACCATGCAATCTCGTGGTAAAATACGAGTACTTCAGAAAAATTTTCACTGATAATTATAAGATATCCTAATTGAAATAAACCCTACAAAATCTAAACTGCTCATTCCTTACCACAAAATTCTCCCAAAATTAAAATTCATCAAACCAAAATCCCACCCTCTCGCACCTCCAAAAACCTAGGAATACTACTTGACCACAAACTATCTATCAAACCTCGTGCCCTATCCATTATAGCCAAAGTCAAAACCAGAGCCCGGCATTTCCGAGAATTAACTTTAAGAATTATTATTGGTAAGAATGGACGAGAAATCACCGGTAGTTCATATAGTATTTGATAATAATCTAGAAAAAAATCAATAACTAATAATTAACATACAAAAATATGATTATAAACTTGAATGCTAGATTATTTAATATTTTTGCTAGTTTAATTTAATGAAATCTGTCGAAATTCAATTTTTTTAATAAATGTTCATGTTATATTTACTTTTAAAAAGTCTAAACTAATGTATGTCCCCACACCAAACCGAATTCGAACCAATGACATGGCCATAAAATTCAACAGCAGTGGTAGTTTACATAGTTCTAAATCTGCATCTAACAAATGATGCAAATAAATTAAAACAACGCTACAGAAGTACCTCATCATTAATGATGAGTTTTCATGTGATAAGAAATTAAAATATATTGTATATAAATTTTATTACTTGCATGAAATACTGCCATAGTACACTTTAAAAAACAATATACTATACCTTAGTACAATCAATTATCAATTATGGTATCACAATATGGGGAACGGCCTCCAATTTTCAATTAAATCAAATAATCACTATGCAAACACGAAAAGTTAAATATATCTACAAAGCAACAAATGTTCAACATAACGATCTTCAGGATGACGATATTTATAACACATTGAATATTATGCCTTTTTAAATATTGTTTCAATATAGATATTTAATAATAATTATGGAAATAAAACCAATCTAAAGAACTACATCAACACCAAACAAAAAACAAGTTTACTGAACAATGTTTCGTGCCAGCACATAATAAGAAATAAATAAGAACTAGTAAAGTGAAATTGCCAAAAATTATAATTTCCTTACCCGCAGAAATAACTAACTCAAAAAGTTAAGTACATATAAGCAAAACTTACGAGGGGCGTTTGAAAAGTCCGTGCAAAGTCTGAGAGATGGCACCACCGTCGCGTATCGAGGTCATGTTTAGTTAGTAGCAACTCTTGAATGAACGCACACCAAGTTACAGTTATATTGGTCTATTTCTTTGTGCTTAGCATTCGTGTGAATCAAGGAAGTTGGGATTTTCAAGAAATGGACAAAGAAGAATTTCTTGTGGTTATTAAACATTACTTTATGAACGGCAAAACGCCTCAGGAGACTAAAGAGAAGCTTGATAAACATTATGGTGACTCTGCACCTTTTATTAGAACAGTTTATAAATGGTTTCAAAATTTTCGGACTATATATGTGCACAAGTGACGCTGAATGTTCTGAACGGCCTGTGGAGGTTATGACTCCAGAAATCATTGATCAAATCCATGATGGATGGATGACAGAAGAGTTAAAGTTCGTGAGATTTCCAGTGCTGTGGGCATCTCGACTGAACGCGTATATAATATTTTGCATAAACATTTGGACATGAGAAAGCTATCCGCAAGATGGGTGCCGCGATTGCTCACGCTTGACCAAAAACGGAATCGTGTGAAGTGTTGCAAAGATTGTTTGCAGCTTTTCCAGAAGAATCCGGAGGACTTTAAGCGTCGTTTTGTCACTGTGAATGAAACATGAATACATTACTATACTCCTGAGACCAAACAAAAATCTAAAAAATGGGTTACCAAGGCGGAATCTGCACCAAAAAAGGCGAAGACCGTTCCTTCGGTCGAAAAGGTTATGACTACTGTCTTTTGGGATTTGCAAGGGATAATCCTCATCGACTATCTGGAAAAGGGTAAAACTATTACAGGTAAATATTATTTATCGCTATTGGACCGTTTGAAATCCGAGCTGCAAGAAAATCGCTCGCGATTGGCCCACAAGAAAGTCCTTTTACATCACGACAACGCACCAGCACACACCTCAGCAGTTGTGGTCGCAAAATTAATGGAAATAGGATTCCAACTCGTTCCACAAGTCTAGAGAATAGGGGGGCTATTCTCTAGACTTGGCTCCCTCGGACTACTATTTGTTCCCAATTTGAAGAAATGGCTGGCGGGGCAAAGATTTTATTCAAACGAGGAGGTGATTGCAGATTGCACTAATGGATATTTTGGAGACATGGACAACTCCTATTATTTGGAAAGGATCAACCAACTAGAACATCGTTGGACGAAGTGTATAAGCCTAAAAGGAGACTATGTCGAAAAATAAAAAAGGTTTACCCCAAACACGTTAGTAGTTTTCTGCACGGACTTTTCAAACTCGTAAAGATTTATCTAATGAAGGTTTAAATTGAATTACACTTGGTTTGTTTCACAATTTTTCTATATTTACTCATTACCAAGAGTGAATAACAAAAGAAACTGACGTTTCTATATAATCAGGCAAATTTTGAAGAATCAATGTTCAATAACCCCGATATTAAAAATAAAAATAACATATTATTCTGGAGTAGGTACGTGGATGATATTTTTTGTATCTGGATATGTACTAACCGACAAATTCCTTTGTTCAATATTTAAATTCAATATACCCAAAAATGCAATTTACCTCAGAAATAGAAATCAAAAATAGATAAAACTTTTTAGATTTAACAATAGAAAAAGCTGATAGTATCCAATTAAAATTCAAAATATATAGAAAAAATACTTTTGCTGATACAATAATTCCTAGCTCATTAAATCATACAAACCAAATTAAATTTAGTACTTTTAACTAGTATATAAATTGATTAATAAACATTCCACTGAGTAGCTAAGATTTTGCTAATGAATTAAATACAATAAAAACAATAGCCCGGAACAACGGATACAATAGCGAAATAGTTGACAAAATTTTAAAAATGAAAAAGGAAAAACAGTTAATAAAATATTTTTATATTCTGGAAGATAATAACATAAAGTATGTGAAAATTAATTATGTTAAGGATCTGTCAAACAAAATAATAAATATTGTAAAGGGTAATGAATTTCGCATCATATGTACAAACCAAGCTAATTTAGGCAAATTATTAATAAATAACAAATCCCCCATAGACAAATCTAAAAAGTGTGGTGTTTACGAGCTTAAGTGCAGTGAGTGTGATGCTTTTTATATTGGACAAACAGGAAAATTATTTCATACGAGACTTGAAGAACACAAAAAGTCAATATTTAACAACAAACAGTGTACAGGAATTTCAAAACATTGTATGAACAATAACCATTTTTTAGATACAAATAATTTTAAAATTCTATATTCAGGTAATAAGGGTTTCGATTTAAATCTCAGGGAGAGTAAGAGAAGAGAAATAAACATGGCAATAAAAGCTGGGAAAAACCTCGTCAACGACAACGAGAAGATTTGGAATTCCCCGATCTTAAAATCCCTTATTACCTGATTATATATAAACTTGTCAGTTTCTTTTGTAATTCACTCTTGATAATGCCTTAAACAGCGAAACTAGTCGAGTAAATATAGAAAAATTGTGAAACAAACCAAGTGTAATTTAATTTAAACTTTCATTAGTAATAGTTCAAAATGTTTCACCAAGTGATAAATGAGAAAGTGATTCAGGAAAGTAAAGATATGTTTCACAAAACAAGTTTATTAACTTCTATAGATTATAAGATTTTTGGCAACTAATAGACAAAACGGATCAAGGTAAAGTCGCTGACAAGCTTTTGGCTTAGCGACAAGAATTAAAGATTTTTCACTGAAAAAATAATAAATAAATAGAAATAAATTATTATTACATGTATGTTATATACAGGGTGTCCCGTTAATGCGGGGAAATGGCTGGACCATAGATTCCTGGGGTCAAAATATGATGATTTAACACAACTTATCTATAGAGCTATTCAGGAGAGATGGCGGTCGGGGTGTCTTGTCCGTCCGAATCAAGTAGTGTCCGTTGCAATTTTCCACCATAGGCGTGCGCGGCCAATTTTGAACAGGAATAAATAACCGGGTTAGTTGTAAATGCAATGCTTGACTAAATCGCGCGCGCCTATGAAATAACCGGTAAGTAAGGGACGCCGTAAACTATTTCTTTCTCCTTCTACCGCTCGGTCTAAGACCGAGCTACGCAGGCTGCGTGTGTGTTTTCTAGATACGGCCGACGAAATCGTACGTCCTGGGAATATTTACTCGGTTATCAGGTAGTAGAAAAGGATACCAATATTATTTGAATGTTCCGAACTTAGTTCGTAAACCGCCATTTCTCGTGAATTGGTCTATATATACAAAAATTTACGGCTAAGCCGGAATTTGTCTTCAAAGTTTTAAAATTTTGTATTTCTTTTGTTTATAACAATTGAACGCTTTATTCGATTTGAATGAAATTAATTGTTAATAACTACCATAATATAATACATCATTTAAGTTATTATGGACATTAGTAATTAACAGAAAATATACCAATAAAAAAATATTTTAGTTTTTAAGTGGTGCTACTACTGTTTTTATACTTCCTGTCAATCACTAATGACCACAATAACTGAAATTATGTAGTATATTATGGTAGTTATTAATAATAAATTTCATTCAAATCGAATAAAGCGTTCAATTGTTATAAACAAAAGATATAAAATTTTTTGAAAGTTTGAAGACAAATACCGGATTAACCATAAATTTTTGGATATAGATAAGTTGTGTTAAAACATCATATTTTGACCCCAGGAATATATGGTCCAGCCATTTCCCTACATTATCGGGACACCCTGTATAATGATAGAATATTACTTATATTAAATTAGTATTGTGTTAAGTTAAGTTAAATTGATAAATGGAATATTTTATTTGCTTAACAGGATTGTTATAATTTGAATAAGTGTTGAAAATAAAAATTCTTATTATTACATATTTATTTCTATACATACAAGAAACTAACTCTTTCTTATCTAGTTTCATCTGTGTTATTTTTGTTTGTTTGCCTGCCAATAACCCTACAGACTGGTTTCAACCTATTCGGGTCTTATTAGTGCAGCGCAGTTGATGACAAAGAAACAGGAGGAGGAGTTATAAAATTCTAGTTCTCCCTTAGGATAGAGACACCATTAAGGTTTCTATTGTGTGAACGTTATACTTAATTATAATATTTGTATACCTTCTATATAACGTCTGAATATTCTGGGCTACAACGCCATGTATTATTATTCATATTTCGACACTCGTTTCTACACTTTTCTGGAATTTTCCGAGAGTTATTACGCCCCGATTTAAGCTTTTTGTGACAATAGATAAAATACCAATGTAAATAATTTAATATTGTATTCTACTTAAATTATATCTACACGATAAATAAAAAAAATGAAGATATGCTCAACATAGAGTTAATTATTCGTAATAATTATTATTGTCTACGTTGTTAGTGTTCATGTTGCAATTTATTTTATTAAGGTAAGTTTACCACTGTACTTATTTTTACATAATTTCAATGTAATTTTCTATTAATAACTTGGAATTTTTAAACCTCCATTAAGTTACGCGAGAGTGCTATATTTAATATTTACTACTAAATTTTAAAAAAATCTTAAGTATGCTCGCTATAATTTATATATAATTAAATTCATCGCTTCTATTTTTATTTAACTTTTGCCTGTTTTATAAATTACTGACGTTTCTTTATAATTGCGCTTACGATGTGCCTCCCATTGACAGGAGCGCACGTCCAAGTTACTACGTCTGGACTAATCGAGAATATTCCAACCGCATGTTCTCGAACTTTCTCGTTCTTGCTTCCAGACCCTTCGGTACTTCATTGACAATTGCGTATTATAGTGTGTATTGTCTGAGGTTAACGGTTTTCTTGGGACAATTTCTCTACTAATATTTTAATAATACTAGATTAACTGTAGGATACGTTTATCACGAGGACTATTAAATGAAATTTGATTATAGAAAGAAACACACTTGTTATAAGTTGATTTATTCGTCAACAAAAATACCTTGAACATAACTAAAGATTGATCCGATTGGCGAGGCACTTAGTTGAAAATCCATATTATATTTACACTGGATTGAAAAATTCACTATGTTTAAACCACAAATAATTATTGTAAAAATTTTATATAACGTGTAGGCCCAATTATATAAATCTAAAACTTATAAAACGTCGAAACTCGAGTCGTGCTATGTTGTTTAGATTTATATTTCCTTGATAGTGGATTTCCACTATAATCTTCACGACCATTTTCACCATTAACCACGAAGAATTGATTACTTGCAATTCATTAAAGCAATATTTATATTAAAAGATTTTATGAATGTAATTATGGTAAGTGTTATTTAAATTAATTATTTGTTGAGCACAATAATCTGACTATTAGGCGCATTGTATATTATTTATGTATATTAGCGTCATTTATATTCTAGCTTTGTCGGTTAATTAGACGTAATTATAATACGTGTATCGATGGCTAAGTCAGGCCTTTAAAGTAATACCTCCGCGTACTATTGTACTTGCACAGTGTTCTAGATGTTTCTGTACTTTTCCGAGATTTAATTAGTCACATTCTGTGTCGAAAGTTGAAAGTATAATAAATAATAATATAATATATAGTTTATTCATTGTTTATAAAAAGATACATTGATGATCATAATAATTAAGATACAATGATATACCTAAAAAATACGTAAAGAGCAGAAAGTCACGAAGTTTTATAACTTGTGTGTGACAAACAATAAACATAAATGTTAAATATGGAATCAATTAAAATTTAAAAATACATTAATATATAATAATAAGGTTCAATGTAAACACATTTAAATAATTAAATTAAGATTATATCAGTATGACAAACAAAAAAAGTAAATGTAGACATATTAAAAAAAATTAAATACGTCAGTATGAGCATAGTGACTATTTTTATACCATAATATAGATCTTGTTTTTGAAAATAAATATATTATGCTATATTACTTTTATAATTTTAACGATCCAAAATGTAAATAATTAAAATAATTTTACTATATATATATATACTAGTTAATTCTAACTACACACTACAATGTTGAAAATAACAATGGTTCTCAGCATGCTTATAATCAAAACAAGTATTTTTAAAGTTTGTTTGTTAATTTGTAAAATTTACAAATAGATTTCAATCTTTGCGCCTTAAGCATATTTAATTTGTAGTGATTTGACTGTAAGAATTTTATATTGTTTAACGAAAATATATGTACTGTTATTATTATTATTATATTTATGCTATTTGGAACGTTTTAAAATATTCCTTTGACTTTATTAAGGGTAAATTTTATTACAAGTATTGCAATTTCAAGAAGAATTGTTCCAGATTATCCCTTTTAGGGAAAGTATTTCCCAGAATCGTTTTTTATTATTATTTATTTATTTTTTATTATTATTATTATTTATTATTACTATAAAATGCGGGAGCAATATCAAACTTATTTAATAATTTACTAATTAGGTGTCAAATTATCGAGTGGCAAATGAATTTATGTTGTTCAAATCAAATCAAATCAAATCAAAATATTCTTTATTTCAAGGTGTCATAAAACATTACATACAAATTGAAATAGTGTCAGGTATTAATTCTATTTAGGCTATGCATATGTCTATACTTATTACAATAAAATCTTATTTCATTATTTTCATTTGTTTTAATTTTGTTATGTTTCGTTATATCACTAAAAAAAATTACATTACTTTACAGTTTCAGTCATTTTGGATGGATGTTTGTAGTAGTAGTTGTAAGTTTTTGGTTTAGGAATTTAAAAATTTCTATCTGTAAACAAATTTCATTATGATTTACATTTGTTATAAATGTGTGAAATGCAGATGACTTAGTATAAAAACAGTACTAAAATAGGGAAATTGTCATAAAAAACTGTAAACCTCAAATAATACTCAATTGACAAATGGTCTGGAAGTAACACCAAGAAATTTCCAGAACGCGCGGTTGGAATATTCTCGATTAGTCCAGACGAAGTAACGAAGACGTACTTGAAAATGGGATGCACATCCTAAACGCAAATATAAAAAAACGTCGTTAATTTATAAAACAGGCGAAACCTAAATAAAAATAGTAGCAATGAATTTATTTATATATAAATTATAGCGAGCATAATTAGTTTTTTTTTGTAATTTAGTTGTATATATTAAATATAGTAATTTAATCGTTGCAACACCTCATTGGAGGTTTATAATCATGTGTAGACACGTGTTTCAATCCCTTGATCTCTTCAGTACAACTTTATTATAAAATTGATTTTAAATACAAAATAAAAGCATTTACTAAATTAATAAAATGAACAATTTATAACTTACTCCTGTAAGTACGCAACTGACGCAATAATTTAAGAAATGTTTTCGTATTTTAAATTATTAGTCGTTATAGATTTCAGATTCAGGATTTGAAAAAAATTATTATAATTTATAATCGTTATAAATGTATACTATAGGTGATCTAATAATACTAAAATAGAGAAATTGTCTTCAGAAAACTATAAATCTTAGACATTACACACTATAATACGAAATTGACAAAGAAGCACCGAAGGGTCTGGAAGCATGACCGAGAACATTCTAGAATGCGCGGTTGGAATATTCTCGATTAGTCCAGACATGGTAACGAGGGCGGACGCCCTTGTCAATGGCAAGCTCAAATATAAATAAACGTCGTTAATATTTAAAACAGGCAAAAGATGTATAATAATAGTAGCAATGAATTTAATAATAGACGTATTTAAATTATAGCGATCATAATTAGGTTTTTTTTAATTGTAATATAGTTGTATATATTAAACAGTGTAATTTAATAAATTTTTCAACACCTCATTGAAGGTTTAATAATTGCAAATTATTAAATTAAAAAAATAATATTGAAAATATATAAAAAAGTCCAATAAAATATATTGTAATAATAACATTAGAAAACATGTAAATATCACTATTCAATGAATAGTCAATATATGCTACAAGTAAATAGTATTTCTTTGAAAAGAAATTTCACGAAAAATTTTAAAATTACGAAGGAACTTTTTAATTTGAAAGGAAACAATTCTTATAAACGGCTTATTTCATAAACTAATAACTCAATACTGAATATTTATGTTAGACCAAGTTATTTTTATCTTTTTTATTATTTATTCGTCTTATATGTACAATTAAAGCATGATAAATTATATAAATTATTTAAATGGCAAATTATTTTTTGATTTATAAAAAAACTTTAAATTGCAGTTAAAGCCATTTTAAGTTAAATTATAAATTATTTATTATAATCAGTAAATTAATCAATAAACAAGAAATTAAAAAAGTAAGTACTTATCTATATGAAGCAAATAACACACATATACCATATACAAAACACTGACATCTACTACAAAAACTAATCGCCAAATCAAAAGCATATTACAAAATTACACTTACAATATTAGCTTTAAAATCACCTAATAATATTTGTAACATTACTTATAACAGTAATACCCTAATCGATAAAATGTTAAAAGCGGGGATTTATAGATTTAAATGTAATGCTTTTTAAGGAGGATTCATAAACTGAATATATTCTCCTTAGCAAGTATTATATTTTATTCTATATATCTATATAAATCTCTGCTTTTAACCACAGGTTATTTCTAGGAAAAGAGCTTAAATTTGGATTTACTACAAGCCATAGAAAAGTTTATACTTTTAAAGATAACTGGACTTCGCTGCACTCTTAATGAAACGAAATTATAATATTATGTAATTTTAACTTAGAACACTTGTTATATGGTATATTGTTGTATTTATTTTTATGACGTATGGTTCGATTAACGACGATCATTTTCAAAGGAATTACAAATTTTAAGTTAAAATTCGGTCGAAATTGTAGTCGTTAAAATGAACTGGAATACCCACAAAGACATCAATTTTATTGTATATATTAAAAAAGTATTACGAAATCAAAGCCTCTATAATTTCTTATTTTACATACTGAAACGTAAGTGTCAGTTACTATCAAAATTCATAGAGGTTATTTCCAGAATCGTTTGGATTTGAGAATAGAGTTTTGATAGTATTATAGAACTATATTTCTAAATTTACATTACAGACCCTAAAGTAAGGCAAGGAGGGAATTAAATGTACGTTCATCTATTTAGCTATGTTATTTGTTAAACTAATAAATATTAAATTTTAAAATATAACAAATAAATAAAAAGAATGTTACCCCAGAATATTCAACTAAAATAACCTATTAATTTACCTAGTGTGAAACATAAGTAACCCAAAATTGGTCCTAAATCATATATATGAGTGTGTTGGTGTTTTTTCGGGTTTATAATAATAATAATTTATTTGTATACAGATTCATATCGAATATTACAATGTCATAGTCTAAGTATAAATAAGAACCAAAACATATATAAAAAATATCTGTCGATAAATATACTTAAGATTAACTTAAATAGTACATATATACATATAGGACAAACAGTTTAAAATATATTTTATATATTTATATACTATTTTTGAAAAAATTCTTTCACAGAGTAGTATGGATTTTTCAAAAAGTACTGTTTATTCGCAATTTTAAATTGGTTCCTATCTCTAATTTTTTTTAGTGATGTTGGTAATCGGTTTAGGATTTTAATACCCATATACTGTGGTGTACCACGTTCGAACATAGTAGTTTTATGCATCGGTAGACTTAAATCAGAGGCATTTCGAGTTTGTTTTTTACTTTTGTCATAATTTGTATCACATTCGTGCCTAATATCGAACATAGACAATGACATATGATACAAATATAATGAAAATATAGTCATAATTTTGAGGTTTATAAAAATGGGCTTACAGTGCTCCCCCACGGTACATTTTGAATAAGTCTAACGATTTTCTTTTGTGCGATAAGGAGCCTTTTGGAGTGTACTGAATAACCCCAAATAGTTACACCATATTCAAGGAGGCTTTTAATGCAAGCGTTATAAAATTAGTAATACGCTTTGATCCACACATTTTTTAAGTTAATGAGAGCATAATGTGCGCTATTCAATTTATTTATAATATGTTTTATGTGTACTTCCCAGGTTAAATGATCCTCAATATACACTCCTAAGTATTTTGTGCTATTGAGTACAGGAATTGATTTATTATTAGTGGTATCTGTTAGGTTTTCTGATTGCGTTACTGCGGTATTGTCATCGGCATATTGACAAAGCATTGTGTTTGACATTATATTACAGCTCTTAGCAAGATCATTACTGTAAATTATAAATAATAGAGGCGATAATATGCCTCCCTGTTAGTCCAATATCAATTACCTCTAGTTATTTCTACGCACTGAATACGATTCTGTAGATAGCTCTCAAACCAAGTAATAGGGGGTGATGTATACCGTAGTTTCCCAATTTCTTTATTAGTAATTGATGGTTTACCGTGTCAAATGCTTTGCTAAAATCATAAAAAATACTAGCTACTTTTTTGCTTTGATCCAGATGTTCGACTATAAATTTCAAGGTTTCACGAAAAGTTGTATTAGTACTTCGATCTCCCCTGAAGCCGTGATGTGTTTTTGATATTAGATTATTGTTTTCAAAGTATTCTGTTACTTTTATATTCATGGCTTTATCTATGACTTTGGCAAATATTTTATATTTGTAAAATAATTTAAGATTATCTGAGGTATATGCGCATTTCTTAAGATTTCTTTTCGTTTCCGTTTGCATACCTACTTCAACCTCTCTCGCATGGTTGGATTTCTCATTCGCCAACTTCTGGAGTTTTAATTTGTTTAATTATCTGTTTATATGGTCGTAATGTGCGGTACTTATGAGGTTCATTATCATTACTGTTATAATAAGTGTAATTAAGCGATGAAACTGAATAATTGAATATTGGGAGAGGTAAAAACTGCACACTACACCTGTTGACTGTTAACAATGAACTAAACTTTTATTTTAAAAATAGTTTTAACAAAAACACACGAGGGCGCTGTTATACAAAATAAAAAATATAAACCAACAAAATAATAAATTCAAGATATGAAATTTCAATAATTACGATGAATTGGAAGAGGTGTGTTTGCGGCATAATCTGGCGATCCGTGTTATAAGA
Organism: Ontholestes murinus; assembly: GCA_963969525.1. NCBI lineage: Eukaryota > Metazoa > Arthropoda > Insecta > Coleoptera > Staphylinidae > Ontholestes > Ontholestes murinus. Next base: position 49,268,210 of record OZ018392.1, on the reverse strand, counting down.
AGGCGAAGAGACGACTTTGTCAGATTAATACTTATTGTTAACTTCCAGCTAGAAGACAATCTAGTGCCGTCATCCATTTTGTAAAAATTAGAAAAACTTACTAATCAGAGAGCAGAGTCTGATGCCAAACAAGAGATGAAGAAATATATAATAATAATAGTAAACTATTGATGATTTTCAACTTTTTATTTGTAGTGAGTAAAATAAAAAGTTGAAAATCATCAATAGTTTACTATTATTATTATATTAAGTGATAATAGATTTTCAAAATATAATTGCCTCAACAATCAACGAGCTTAGAATATCTAACAAACATATAAATCACGTCACATAAAGGCACTAGAGAAGGGTAGCAGTGTAGAATTATCAATCGGACACCAATATCACTACAATGCAGAGATCATTCAACAAGAAGTAGAATCAATTAAAAAAATATAGGAACTCACCAAAACCAATATTCAGAAACCTAATATCCTAGATGACGTTACAAAAGCTACAATACCAAGGAAGAAAACATATAGTTGCCCCAAATTATACGGCTTGCCTAAAATTCAAGAAGATGAAACTCCCGTAAGGCAGATCGTCAACGCAATAGGATATAGCATATATAACGAAAGAATGGCAATAAAAAGTAGAGAAAATGGACTAATTTGTAGAAAAACTCCAATAAGATATTTTAATCAGTTTCGATGTCAAATCACTAATTCTCGGAAATCCCAATAAAAGAAACCATTATCAAAAAACAAAATCCTCCAGCGGACATAATGGAACTAAGAAAGCACTACCTATCAACAACAACTTCACATATAAACTACAAACAAATAGATGGCACTACAATTGGCTATTGGTCAAAAGCATACACCCTAAGATTATAATTATCAATAATTCATAATTATTCGAAAAATAAAGAAAAATAAATAATGTTAATAATTAATCACCTGTTCTGTTCTGATCTTTTCTGAGTTGTTCAGTATATTGAAAAAAAAAATGCTGAAATGCCTAGAATTCGTGCATCCCGTCGATTTCATCAATTAGGTGATTTTCAAAAAGGTCGCACTGCTGGTATGAACAAGGCGGGCTTAAGTTTGAGGGAAATGGAAAATGGTTTGAAGAAAGTAACTATCAGCGATAGAGGCGTTCTGGCAGGCATCGTAGGATTATACTAGGTGGTCACGATACCTAAGACTGTTTGTGATAGGTAATCGTCACGACACTTTGCGGCAAGTTCGAGATGCCTTTGTTGCAACAACGGGACGTGTGGTTTCTAGGCAAACAGTTAATAAAAAAGTTCTTGCAATTGGGTGCTACCGATGACTCCGCTGCACAAAGCTCGTCGCTTAGAATGGTGTCAAGCCAGATTCAACTGAGATTTAGAGTGGAACTTAATTTGCTTTAGTCATGAGTCCAGATGGACATAGACGTGCCGGTCGATTTCGCGTTGATAGGCAAAATGTAGAATTTGCCTTATAACGTCACATAGTCAATACATGTAAATATCAGAATTCAAGTAATTTTGTATTTAATATTGGATGATATTAGATGCCAATCAATGCAAAATATGCTAAAAGTAAAAAGTATTATTTTGAAAAGAAATTTCACGAAAAAATTAGAAATTTCGAAGGAAATGTTCTAACTTGAAAAGAAACATGTCTAATAAACAATTTATTTAATATACGAATAACTAAAAACTATCTTTATGTTAAGCAAAGTTATTTTTATTTTACTGAACGTTTTCCAAACATAGTTTTTAATTTATTAAATGCTATAAAAGGCGGGAACAATGTTAAACTTAATGGATTAATGGTTGAGGCTTTAACTTCGTGATACTTCTTGGAAAATTAAACAAAAACGTTTGATATCAACAAAGTAAACGTTTTTGTTTAATGTTAAACTAAATTCAATAATTTACTAATTCGGTGACAAAATTTTAAGTGGAAAATGAATTGCTTCATTATTTTCATTTATTTTGGTTTTGATATGTTTCGATATATCACTAAACAAATTTACACTACAATATAGTTTAAATTATTTCGGGTTATGTTCAAGTTTTTATGCAAGATATTATTGTTGACAATTAAATAAACTTTACAAAAATATTTTTTTTTATTAGAAGTTATAGATTTGAGATCAAATAATTATAATTTACACTCATTATAAATGTATACTAGAGGTGATCTAGTAATAGTATAATACTAAAATAGAGAAATTGTGTTCAGAAAACTGTAAATCTCAGGCAATACACACTATAATACGCAATTGACAAAGAAACACCGAAGGGTCTGAAAGCAAGATCGAGAAAATTCGAGAACGAGGACGAAGTAACGAGGACGGGTGCTCTTGTCAACGGGAGGCACACAATAATCACAAATATAAAGAAACATCGTTAATTTACGAAACAGGCAAAAGTTAAATAAAAATAGTAGAGGTGAATTTAATAATAGACATTTAAATTATAGCGTGTTTTTTTATATAGTTATATACATTAATCAAAGTCATTTAGTCGTTGCAATTTTTTAAACACCACACTTGGAAGTTGCAAGTTATTAAATTAGGAAATTAATATGTAAAAAAGTAGTGCAGTGATAAATGGACGGCAATAAAATATATTACAACAAGAACATGAATTAGAAACCATGTCGTAAATATTTTGGATGATATTATACATATTACGGTATATAATTTCTTCACTGCACTATTGATGAATCGAAATTATAATTTTAGGTAATTTCAAATTAAAACACTTGTTTAATTCCATATTGTAATATTCAGTTTATTGACACGTGTTTTGGTCAATGACGACCAATTAGTAATTGCGAAGGAAATTTTTTATTGAAAATGTTACCTTAATGTTAAGCAAAGTTATTTTTATCTTTGAATGATTTGTTTATCTTGTAGTTAGAACTTAAGTATAATACTTTACTTAAGTTGTTATTTCTATCGATTGTGACGATAACTGAGGGCTTCTTTAAAACAAAATATTATAGGTAACTCAAATAGGACTGTAATAATTCTCGAAAAATTAGAAAACGTCTATAGGTGTCTAAATATGAATACATACGACAATATTATCCTATCGTAAGTATTGTAGTCTAGAATATTCAGGCGGTCTATAGAAGGTACACAAATATAATTATTGGGTTAAGTCAACTAATTTCAGTTTCAACTAATATTTACACTGGTATTTTTAAGAAACTATCTTCAGTCCAATCATCTAACCTACATTCAATTTCACAGGTGATACTTCAATTGCCATTTAAAAAAAAGTAAGTGATTCAATTCAGTAGTAGTCGTAATGTTGAAACCGAAGACGAAGTAAAGGCAGTTGCAGAAACAGTCCCTAAATAACCATGGAAAGACATTTGCATTACCCATAAGCCAATATTTGGGTTCCACATGAACTCAAAGAAATTCTCACTAACGATGAGAAATAGATAGTTTAAGAAAACAAGCATGGGACAAGCCCCGGTGAACAAGCTGCAACTACTTCAAATGCAAATATCCAACAAAATAAGGTTAATTTTGGTGAAGAAAAACACTAGTTATGTTCCATATTGTTACATTTATTATCTTTAGTTTAACCATTGAAAATGATCGAGTATGATCGAAGCACGTGTCAGGAAACTGATAATAAAAGTAACAATATGGAACATAACTAGTGTTTTTCTTCACCAAAATTACATATCTGGTTCCATCAAGAGGGTAGTTCAACAAGTATCAACTCTCAATTTGGTGAGATTACAATGACGTCGTGTGTTTTGAGCTGCTACCAAAGAATCAAACCATTAATACGGCTGTGTACTGTCGCCAATTGAACACATTGAATGAAGCCATCAATAAAAAGCGGTCAGAATTGCTAAATCGTTATGGTGTTGGCAACGGGAAACCACACTGTTAAAAGTTGCTGGAATTTGTACGGGATTTGATGGACTATCCACCAGAATTACCAGATCTTGTGCCAACGGACTACTATTTGTTCGGATCAAACAACACTTGCTTCATTATTTCTTGCTGAGAAAGACTAGAAGTTCTGTGAGCGTGGCCTCATGATGTTAGTCGAAAGATGACAAAAGATCATCGACAAAGCTAGTAAATACATAACCGAATAAAATAATTTCTTTTTATAAAAAATCGTCTTTGATTATTATAGTAAAAACAAAAATAACTCAAGACTCAATCCAATAAATGCATTCTCCAGATAATAGAGATGATGTCTACGAAAATGTTTAAAAAAATACAACTTCTATTATGGTTCTGTTTGCCTGTCCTTAACTGTTTTGCATTGCTGAGACTCAAATAGATCAAAACCCTGTTCCATAACTATTGTTAACATAAATTTTATATTTAAAAATGTGACAATTTTTAATTATTATGCAAAACACTCATCAACATAATTATATACAGTATGTCTAATATTTGTTAGTTTTTAACGTTTCCTATACAAACTACGGAAATGTTTTGTGATTATGTAAATTTTTTCAGCGTTTTAAAGTCCGTAGATAACATATTAACAATTTTTAGAAAAAAAATGTGTCTTTGAGTGTTTGTGCGCTTACTCGAGGCCAGTTTTTTTTAATAACAAAAACTACAAAATTATTTAAATAAAAGTTATAGATAATTTTATTTTTGCCGAAATGAAGAGTAGTTGAAAATTCTGTAATAAATAATTGTAGAGAATAATAATATGGGTAATTTATGAAGATTTTAGAGACTGTTCTGACGGGCACATTATTTTTAATAAATTATATGCCTGCCACTGACTGAACGTTAACTTTTTGCCAAAAAAATTTATAAGGTTATTTTAATTTGTAAACCGATTTCGATAGTATTATACAGAGTAGACTTTAATCATAATTTATTCATTGTTCAGACAGCTTTAAATTATTATTATAGATAATTATACTAGGATTGCTATTCATGTATTGAGAACTGGCAACCGTGGTATTGCCAGGTAAAATCTGACATTGCCATCGTAAAGTTTGATATTTTTAGCGTTATGTTCTCAAAAAGTTTTGACGTTCTAGCACTATTTGTGTGGTTTACATTAAGTTGAAAATTTCATCTCTGCGAAAATTTTCGAGCTATGATTTATTATGACTTTCGAAGTAGTCAAGAATACTGCAACAATAATCTGAATTTGACGATGAAGCGCCATCCACAGTAACTGTGTATCGCTGGTATAGTCAATTCAATCGTGGACGTAGTTCACTCATAGAGGAAGTTAAAGAAGTTCGTCCAAAATCGGTATTTTGCCGTAAAATATTGATGTTATTTGACATACCACGAAAATGAGAGATGTTTAAGCATTAGTATGACCAGCATACATAAGATTACATAAGATGGTAGCCCTAAAACGCAAGTTTTAGGGCTACCATCTTCTGTCTGGACATAGTGCTTTGAAGGACGATTTAATCGCAAGTAAAAGTCTATATATCTTAAAGGCGATTATTTTGAAAAGCAATAAAAATATTTTTGATGAAATTCATTTGTTTATTCGTTCTATCCTCAATATATAAAAAGCAACCCTTGAATTATTATACTACGTATAGATTTCATTGAGATTTTAGTAAAATATTGTACTTCAATGAAATTAGGTGCTTACTCAAAAACAGGACTTATTTTAATTAATAAGCATTTGATTTTAGAATTTTAGCACTATTAGTCAGTTTGGGAACGTTATCGTTGAGACAAGAAGATGATGAAGATAAAAGGGTCAAGGCAGAATTTCGAATGTTGTCCTATGATTTGGCAGACGAGTGCACCGATCGGACGAAAATACTCAAAGGATATCACCTCGCACCTAACGAAAAGAACTTAGATGATAAAATAATTGCCGAAATTGATAATGGAAGATTGCTGCGCAACCAGTCATGCGACGTATTGCAATACCAAGAGAATATACCGTACGATCTAACGAGAAACTGGACGTTTGTAAGGAAATACGGGAATCCTCTTTTATTCGAGAGGAAATACCAAAAGTTAATAACGTTTGCAAATGAAAACCTCCACCTTTCAAATAAGGTGGATAAGTGTCAATTGTTACAATGAGGAATGTGTTTATAGGCAATGAGATGTTGAACGAATACTATCCACATGTCGAGATTTGGATCAGCTGAAGAACGTGTAGATATCGTGGCAACAGCACGTTGGCGCCAATTTCGAGTTCCGTTCTATTCTGGATTTAGCCAATGACGCTGGTGCTGATAATGATCATTAAGATGCCAGAGGTAACTGGAAAATGTTGGCTGATACAAACGATGCTTACAAGAACACCGAGGAGCTATGGAATGAATTCGAACCTTTGTAGTCTTCATTTCACGGTTTTGTTCTTCGACAAATCAATAAATACTACTCTACCGACTTTTCCTACATTCCTGTCAGGTACAACTTTTGGGGATAATTGGAGCGATTTGTCCGTCATAGTATTACCTCATCCCCAACTCTATCATGACATTAAAGTTGAATTTGACGCTATGGACATCTATACAAATTTGCAGAAAACCTAATCGGCGACCTTAGGAAACATAGCACCTTCATCCCGAGCGAGTTGATGAAGTGTTCTAATTGCCAGAAACGGTGATGAAGATACGCCGTATGTTACGGTTCGCAGCTCATACTCGTGTTTCGAATCAGTTGGAGCTTCCAATGCTTCTCCGATAGATTGATGTTTCGATACATTTGGCGAATATCCGCGATTAGGACGACTGGTTTCAACCGCAGAAGTGAAATAATTGAAACGATATCCAACTGCAATTTTGGTCCGATATGTAAAACACCACTGAACAAATGAATGATTATTAAGTACTACAAAATGATAAATACCGTACAAAATAACTAAACATAATCACTAAATTAATTAGTTGACAAGAAATTAAAGAAAAATGTCTATACAAAGCCAATAACAAACACAATATACTGGCATTCTTATGCAAAAGTTAGTCACCAAATCAACACAATCCTACAAAAATTAAATATTAGCGTTGCTAAGAAATCTCCAATAAAATTTGTAATAAAATTTATAACAATAAAATCTCAATTGATAAAATGTAAAAGTGGGGACTTATAGATTAAAATGTAATACCTGTTAAGGAGGATATATATAGACTGATCTATATATTCTCCGTAACATGTATTAAATTTGAAATTTATAAATCCCCGCTTTTAACGGAATTTTAATACAAAGCTAAAATAACATATTAGCGCATATAATAACTATCACAGTTTTGAAAAAAAATGGACTGGAGGTTATCCATTTCTCAGAAAAGGCTTAAAATTTACTAGAAGCCATAGACATTTTTAAACTTCAAGATAAACCGGACATACCCATAATAAATGACCAGTTAAACCTATTATTCTCTCATATAGTTCACACGTTAAATATTGTATGTTTCAAATATTAGTAGTTTGACAATGACAAGCTATTTGGTCAAAACCTCAGTTGCTTAATTAAATACAAGTGGGACACCCACAAAGTTATCCATTTTATTATATATATTAAAAAGTAATTACGATGTCAAAGCCTCCATAATTTCATTTTTTACATAATTTTTAATCACGTGCTTACATGTCACTGAACCGTGAGTGTTGGTTGCTAACAAAATTCACATTTTACATAATATTTCAACATGCGTTTACCTGTCACTAAACCGAAAGGTCAGTTACTATCAAGTTTTTTTTAGATTTGAGAACTGATTTTTGATAGTATTTTAGAACAATATTTCTAAATTACCATTAGAGAACCCGAAGTAAGGCAAGGAGGAAATTAAAAGTACGTTCACCTATTTAGCTATGTTATTTGTTAAACTAACAAATATATAGCACCTCTGGAAGTATTTAAAATCAACTGTCGTAGTAAATGAAGGAGTTCGCAATTTCCCTACTAATTTAAAAGACGTAAATGCTATTAATTCGCTACTAATTAATTCTGTGAAAACCGTAGCTGATATCGATCTGATTACGTTTTATACTGATCATCTACACCCTAACGTTACAGATACATTTAAATTCCAACTAGTAGATAATGACGTAGTTGAAAAGTTGCTCTTTTCTATCAAGACAAATGCAGTAGGATCTGGGCTCAGCGCAGTCATGATTAAAATGTGCTGTCCTCAAATTATTCCATACATTACACACATTATAAACTGCTGTCTTCAACAATCTACTTTTCCTTATGCATGGAAATTAGCGTCCGTTATTTTAATACCAAAAAAAGATAACCCCGAAGAACTAAGTAACCTGCGCCCTATTAGCATACTACCTGTATTATCAAAAATTCTGGAACACATCATTAAACAACAATTAACAACCTATGTTGAATCGAAATGTATTTTACCGACTAATCAATCAGGCTTTAGAAAAAACCATAGTTGTGCAACTACATTATTAAATGTCATTGATGATATTTTCACTGCCACTGATAAACATAAGTTATCATGCTTAATATTAGTAGACTATAGTAAGGCCTTTGATATCATTAACCATGATATTCTATTAGCAAAACTAAAATATATCGGATTTGACTCAAGTGCTGTAAATCTACTCTCTAGTTTTATTTATAACCGTAAACAACAAATTATGATAGATAACGAAAAATCTTGTTTTGTAGAGGTTACTTCTGGTGTCCCTCAAGGGTCAATTCTCGGCCCAATCTTATTTACTATATACTCCTCATTCGTTCCTGACGTTTTAAAATTTTATACTTGTAAGCTATATGCAGATGACACCCAGCTGTCATACTCTTTTTATCTTAATGATATTGCCACAGCAAACCGTAATATAAATGACCATCTTAATAACCTTCTACTAATCTCTAAACATCACTCGTTACACATAAACCCTAACAAAACAACAGCAATTTTGTTTGGTCCAAGAAATATCACTGAGTTTGCAAAACCCTTACTCGATATTCAATTGGATAATACAACAATACCTTTTGTAAACTCTGTACGTAACCTAGGCCTAACAATTGACTCAGATTTGCGATTTAAAACTCATATTAGTAAATGTATCTCCAAAGCCTATAATAATTTAAGACTGATTTATTTCAACAGAAATTTTTTAAGTAAAAACACAAGGCGACTACTGTTACAATGCATGCCTAGATAAAGTGACCATCGATCGTATACAGAAAGTTCAAAACTCCTGTATACGACTAATATTTGGAATTAGGAAATATGATCATATTTCAGGTAAATGTGAGCAGTTGAATTGGTTAAACATGGCTAATAGAAGAGTTCTTCACTGTTATACACTTTATCATAAAGTTATTCATTTTCATGCACCTCCGTATTTATATAATAAAATAGTATTCCATACAGATGTGCATAACATTAATGTAAGATTTCGGGGACTAATATCACCACCCAACCATCAATCTGCCTATTTTACAAAATCGTTTTCATATAACATATACAAATTATATAATAAGATACCATTAAACCTGAAATCTTTAAAATTAAATAAGTTTAAGTTATCCATTCGTTTATTACTTTTAAGCAAGAGCTTTAGAGTTGATAATTCAGTTTAATTCAGTTTAATTTTTAATGTATGTAATGCATTTTTGTTTATGTGTATATTATAAGCTTGTACGATTGTTACTTGTATTAAGTTTTTGTAGGTTAAGTGGTAGAGCAGTAACAGGCATCATTACCTGACTGAACTTCGCCTACTCTTATATATTGTTTTCTTTATCTTTGTACATTCTTTTTTGGTTAATAATAAAGACATTATTAAAATATAACAAATTAATAATAAAAATGTAATTCCAGGATATTCAACTCAAATAACCTATTAATTTACATAATCTGAAACATAAATAACTCAAAATTTGTTCTAAATCATATGTTTGTGTGTGTTATCGGGTTTTTTTCCTGCGTGGTTGTATTTTGTAAAAGTACATGTTTCGGCGACTTCTCAATTGCCATCTTTAATTTTAATTTTTTTAAATTAACTAGTTGTATGGTCATTCCGGTGGATGGGAGGTTGTGTGTTTGTAGCAGTGATAATATGGAGGTGTCCGTGTTTTAAGGGCGGCTTTGTCGCGTTAGTCCTTATTATTAAGCTGGAAGCTTGAAATGGTAATTTAGCGCCGTTATCCATTTTTTTTAAATTAAGTGGATTTTTTATATCTATGGTTTCCCTGATAATTCTTGTAATTGCTAATTGGGGCAATTATCTTTGTATTATCGAAATCGAATCTGTGATCTGAGAGGTGTTGAAATATTGAAAAATTTCTGACCTGTATTTTCTACTGGTAGTCTATATTCCTTTCTTCAAGTGCTGATTTTTGGTTTATTTAGCCGATGTACATTTTCCTTCAATTCTCACATGGGTTACTAAAAATAATAAGGTAAAAAAAGAGCAGAGCCCGATGCCAAACAAGACACGAATAATCAAATGGGAATATTCAACAAGTTAGTATATCTAACAAACATATAGATCACATCACATAAAGGTATTGGAGTAAGGTTTCAACATCGCGATAACACCATCTCTCATTCTAACAGAGAAAATCATCACAACAACGCAGAGATTTTTCTAGAATCAATTTTACGAAAAAAATTAGAGAAACTCACCAAAAGCAATATTCAGAAATCTAATATGCCAGATGACGTTACAAAAGTTACAAAACCAATGGAAAAAACATATAGTTGCCCAAATTATAGGGTTTATCTAAAACCCATGAAGATGAAAACCCTCGAAGGCAGATCGTCAACTCCATAGGATATAGCATATATAGCGAAAGCATAGTAATAACTAGCAGAGAAATTGAATTCATTTGTAAAAAAAAACCAATAAGATATTCTAATCAGATTCGATGCCAAATCACTAATTTACGCAAATCCCAATAAAAGAGGCACTTGAAACCATCACCAACAAACAAAATCCTTCAGCTGACATAATAGAACTGAGAAAGCACTGCCTGTTAACAACAACTTTGTATATAAAGGCCAAAACTTCAAATAAATAGACGGCACTCCAATGGGCTCACCATTATCTCCAATCTTGGCCAACCTTTTTATGGAAGATATGGCCTCATGAGAGGTTAGTTGACGATTTTCTAAACCACCTCAACAGCATATATCCTAAAATCTAATTCGTAATGGAGATAGAGAAGGAGGGAAAGCTACCGTTTTTAGACATACAACCACTTATACTATTAGTATTGCAAACTGTATACAATATACAAATGCAGTGATTATGTAATATCCTTTTATTGATTATTTATTTAACTGTTATTTGAGTTCAAATATAATATAATTAATAAGGAACTCATCTTTCTGCCTTACTCACAATCAATCCTTTTCGTCCCTCGAGCAAAAAGTAACATAAATTAATAATAAATCAACAACCTATAAACTACTAAATAAACTATAGGTAAATGATATGATATATGGAAAAGAAGAAGTTTCCATTGATGGTAGTCTCTATAAAAAAGCACTCTATTAGCTTGATCTTCCAGCCAATGGGTTATATATACTGGAGCTCAAAAGTAATGCAACACCTCTTAGATGTGGTTTAATCTAGCAACAAATACGCACGTTTTATTCATCTTAGAAATAAAAAAAGCGATATCTTAATTTTTACGCTTATTCGAAAAAAAAGAAGATTTAATAATCTTAATAACCAGTCACGTTCTATTATGATCCTTTCCGATCTCTTCAGTATATTGAAAACCTTGCTAAAATGTCTAGAATTCGTGCACTTCGTCGATTTCATCAATTAAGTGATTTTCAAAAAGGTCGAATTGTTAGTATGAAAGTGGCGGGCTTCAGTTTGAGGGAAAAAGACTCGAAACTGTAATGCGAGTAAATGACTATCAGCGACAGAGACGTTCTGGTAGAACTAGGATTATACAGGTTAGTCAAGAACGGTGCGTAAGACTGCTTGCGACATTTTGCAGCAAGTTGGGAGCAACAGGGCGTATATTTTCTTGGCAAACAGTTGATTGAAGAATTCTTTCCATGGGACTTTATGCATTCCATCCCTTTTGGGTGCTACCTTAGACTCCGCTGCACAAAGCTCGTCGCTTGGAATGGTATTAAGCCAGATTCAACTGGGATGTAAAGTGGAACATCATTTGCTTTAGTGATGAGTCCAGATTCTGCTTAGGGGCCCATGATGGACGTAGACGTGTCCGTCAATTTCGCGGTGAAAAGTAAAATTTTGAATTTGTCTTAGAATGTCACACAGCCAATACCCCTGACATCATGGTATGGGGTGCTATATGACTTGAAAGTAGGTCCCCCTGGCGTTTATTAGAGGTAGTCTAACAGCCCAACGGTGTATCGCTGAAGTTCTACAACCTGTTGCAATACGCCATTTTTCAGCAAGACAACGCCAGGCCGCATAGGGCCCGTCAAACTATGGACTTTATACAAAATTCTGGCGTAGAGCTTTTAGATTGGCCTGCAAGTTCCCCTGATCTATTGCCAATAGAACATATATGGGATAGCATTGAAACAACACTTCGTCATCGACATCGACCACTTGATTCGATCTATGCCTCGCCGAGTTAGAGAGTGCTACAATAATCGCGGTGAGCCAACACATTATTGAATTTTTGGTCAGTATTTTTTGTTCAACCTGCACCAAATTGTAATCATTTGTTCTGACACGACAAATAAACATAAATTCAATACAAAAACATTTAACATTTAAAACATTTTTCTTTCTGGGTGTGTATTACTTTTGAGCTCCAGTGTATATAGCGATTTCACTAATACAAAAAGGATTGATGTAGCAGCATATTACAATTAAGTCTAAATTGATATGTTCGAGAAAAAAATATTCATGCTTTGCCCATAAAGCAACGTTTGATATTGTCACAAGAAATTTAATTTTTTTTGAGGCTAAGGTTATCATTTATTTATTTACTATACTTAAGTTTTCTTCTTTACAAAATACACATGAATATACAAAACTATAATACAAAAATTTTGAGATGATTTTCTACTCTAACCTTCTCATAGATAGGTACAGTCCAAGAATTCTCTATGTTGTCTTTAGATAAACCCAGAGATATTATCATTTTAGATCTTTAAATTATTCAGGGTTATCTAATGTTCATGTAAGTTTATACGAGCTTAATATATATTATCCAACTCAAGCTCTATTTAGCATGCAGTGAATGCAATCAATTAAAATGTGTTAAATTAATATTAGTAGCTTTAAACTAAACTTTAAAATATAAACGGTTGAGAGATTTTCACTGAATAAACGTAACCGTCGGCTAATACAATTTCCATTTCAGCAAGTTTAATTGAGGAGCAGAATTATGGGAGAATTAGCAAAAACGCTTAATACAATCTGGACTCCTTTGTCCGGATTTGAAAGTGGACGAAGGGTAAGTACTATAATCTGATTTCCCTTAATCCCATTCAAGCAGAATTAATATTATTTCAAACGAGTAAAATACAAACTGTCAAGGCACGAAGAAAAAAAAAGAGAACAACGACGCCCACAATTAATCATTCACAGGAATATATAAATAGAATCGTTCGGATAAAAATATCAGTTTAAAGAGAACAAGCAGGCTAGAACAACTTCCCCCAGGCAACGCAGATTAAAAATACGTTACTGTTTCCAAGGAATGTTTTAAATCAGCGCCGATGATGATTACAGGCGTTGCCTATTAGGCAATCGGCAGCCGTCGTTAAACGTTCGACTTATTTGCCGTGGACACGAATGTATTGATAAACAGATAAGCGAGCTGAGTGGGCAGTTCCTGTTTCCAATTCCTAACCAGTGTCGAAATAATCAATGTTTCGTTAATGTTTGTTTAATTATTCATTAGTCGCCACCTCGAAAAAAAAATGTTATAACAATTAAATTTCAAACTAGTTTTCGTCAATAAAAAAAAAAAACTGACCTTAAAAGTTGTTATGCGTGTTTAAATACAGCACAACTTGATTAATGTATAAATTATCTTGTTGGATAGGTCAAGTAAATAAGAAGTAACATTTTAATATTTTTTATAGAAGTTATTATTATGTGATATAATAGTAGTTTAATCACTAAAACTATGAATTAAGATATATATTGATTATATAAATGACAAATTAAACGATTTATATATTTGTGAACAATTAAAAGAATATAAAAATATAAATTAAATAAAAATACTTTACTAATGATTTATTTTAGTGACTAGCGTTTCGACCAGATCATTATCAAACTAGGTAAATTAACAATACGTAAAATATATATTTTTACAGAAACAAGCAGTGGAAATATACCAAACCAGTTTGTTCTTTAAGATGGGTAAATCCCGGATTAAGCTTAGCTTTATGTACCTCGAGACATTCTAGAAGTCCATTTCGGTCCCTTTTTCATCGAAGTAGTAATTATGCACTGATTTAGTATTAAACATAACTGCACATATTCTAATTTTCTTATTTCTAAAGTAATCAATTTCATTATTAGATATAGAGTGAAAAATTGTATATTTTCCTAACGCTCAATATCATATTGTTATTAGTTTCATGTGTTTTGGGAAGCGAGATTGGAATGACTATACTGCACTAACTTGACAATGATCCTCATTCGTGGAGCTTCCAAAAATGTTTATTTTTGTAGTTTGACGAGAGGAGATATAAATTTTAATTTTGGATTAACCCATCGTAAGGACTGATATCTCTAACATTTACGAACTAACATAAAACCTCTCCTTCTGCATCTGAGGAATTGTGCTTTGTTTAAGAACCATGGAAATATAACAGGATAAAGGTTTTACTGCTGGGATTACTTCTCACCATAGTGAGTACTATATTTACGAATAAGCACTACCCGAAAATAGCAATGTTATTTGAAGCATTGCAGTCTTATAATAAAAATATAATCTAATTATTCAGCTACCGTAATTCTCACCTCGTCGCCTTTGACAAGGATTCCATAATGGATGAAAGTATAATATCTCTTTTTGCGATTACCTCTGTTTCTTTGACTAGAAGCGAGCAATTGTTTTATAGAAATAACTGGCAAACATTCTGAAGTGAAATTGTTCTCGGGGTAACTACACAGTTGCAAGGGAGACAACGATGGATTTCGTTTCTTTTCATACAAAAGAGCGCTAGGTTAGTTAAAATATTAACACATTTAACAAACATTTAATAAAATTTTCAAATTCATAATATCATTACTAAGTGGTGACTAACGACCAAAAATAATAAAGCGGGTCGACTATAACCTGTCGCAGTTGTTTGAGAATTATCTCGAAAGAACTCTACAAGAACAAAAACGCAAGAAAGCAAAAGCGTTGCGAAAAGCTCAATCCGGTCTGCTCGTTAAAGAGATTTACTGACGGATTACGGCACTGTTTAAAAATTTCTAATGACTCCACTAGATTAAGCTAAGTACCCTTTTTGTAAATATGTAAAATTTTCGGGTATTCTAAACAATGATTTAAGAATCAGCTGGAATCCTGATTGAGACAAAAGAAACTAAAAATCTAGTTTATAGACTTCATCCTGTTTGACCTACATATTCCCTATTCTAGTTTGAAGAACTTGACTTTTAGATTAAATAATATGTTGAATAATTTTTTCTGGGACTTTAAAGGCTACTTGATGATTCTGTTTTCGAAAACTATTTGTTATATGTTTGCTAGTTTTTTCCAAGATAGGTAAGTAAAGTTTTATTTACGTGGTTATTCTCGGATATATTAAACACCTGTGCTTTGATAATTAAGTGGCTAGTATTTTTGTTATTATATGATCGGAGAATGTTCGATATGTAATAGAGTGATACGGTGCCAATTTATGTAACATCGGGTGATTTGAAAAAAAATAGAATTGTAGACTTTACGTTAGTAGGCTTTCTATATATTAAAAACAATTTTGTTACTTTTTGTGAATTAAGAGTAATTCCAAAAATTTCAATTTGTTGTATTTTACCCACGATAGTGAATTTGTTTTGGGGTGAATATTGTTAATTAAATCAAAAAATTTACAAAAGTGTTTCAAGTTTAATAGGTGTCCTATAGTAAATGGGGTGTGCTGATCACGAATCTGTGCTTAGAACGTCAGATTTTCAGGAAGAGTGTGTTTGAAATTTTTCACAGAAACTGCCGAAAATATTGAGAAAATATTTATTGAAACTATATTTAATAGAAAATTACACTGCAAAATTGAGTTGTTCATTAAAGAACAATGCAATATAATAGACGTTAGACAATCGTTGTTTTTTTTGAATAAAATCGTCCTCTTTTTCCGTCAAAACTGCGTTTTGTAGTTTCTTTTGTGGATTTTTGTCAGCGAATCCCTCTTCAAGGTCTAGCAGTACTTAGCCATCATTCTAATATCCCATCTTTCTTGGCAACGTCTCTCCATCTACTTTATATCTTGATAGATTCTCTCTTCCTGTCCTCGCTGACAGCTCCAAGAATTTCGGGTAAAGAGTCAACGTGGGAATTCAGAAAATGATTATATTGCATCCCAGTTTTTTTTTTAATTTTCGACTATGTTGGCTACAATTTCATTGTAGTTCGGAGACTTGTTGTTTCCAAGGTAACCGTCTATGACTTCTACGAAAGAACACCATGCTTCAGATTCATCATGGGTCATTGTATTCTGGAAAAATCTGTCCGATTTTAAGGTTCGAATTACAGGGCCTACAAAAATTCCTTCTTTAAGTTTAGCTTTATAACGTGCAGGAAATTTGTTGCACATGTATTTAAAGCAGTCAGCTTGTTTATTTAAAGCTTTGACAAACTGCTTTATCAATCCTAACTTTATGCGAAGGGGAGGCAAAAGAACTAATTTTGGGTCAACTAATGCATCACGCAGCACATTTTTTTGTCCGAGTACAAGTATTTCTCTGGGTAGCCATTCTTTCTTAACGTAATGTAAATATCGTGCTCGACTGTGCCACTCGCACAAAAACATGGATACTTTGTAAATCCAGACTGCTGACCCAAAAGCATGGATATTATTTTGAGTCATTGAAGTGAAATAAACATAATATTATACTAAAATATTTTCTATCAATGTATTAAGTATTTTAAAGAAATAATTTTAATGCAATTTAGGAAATATCATAAAGACGCTTCCTTGCTCTAGTACAAAATATCTCACAAGGTTTTTTTTTATTTTGTGAAAAATCTTGACGTGATGGGCTCAAACATTTAGAATCAACGTACCCGTATTAGCGTATTAGCTAAGGACACTTATCAAATTCAAAACACCAAAAATCATGTCGGCCTGTGTTATTAATGTGCTATGTCACCGAATTACGCTTTTAAGTCGTCGGCATATCTATTGTAAAAGACTATGTTATTTAGCTAAATCTAGTAGGAAAATATTTTCTTTAATATTTGTCGTAAATAAATTATTATAAATTAATGAAGAACACATTGGTAAACAAACCACATGTCTTACTTTGCTTACCGTAAGAACAGCAGGGACCGAATAGAGGTACACCACGTTCCACATAAATTTCCATCGTTTCATCGGACATGAAGAGACAGCATGTATACATTTATTTACAGATTCTTATAGCAGCGGCCCACATAGAATAAAAAACAGCCCGTTTGGTCTATATAAAAACGGCTGCGTTTCAGTAAACGATATACCTTCTGCAAGCAAGGATTCCGCTTACTCGAATGCTTGCATATCTAGACGACATCATGGTGATATCCGACAATTACAGGCAACCTGCATATGTGAAGGATGCCATTGGCGTTCGCTCACCACAAATTGAGAAAACATTACATTTTTGCCAGAACGTTTAAATTTCTTGACCATATTATTACGCAGGAGGGTAACATTACACACCCAGGGCAAGTACAAGATATCGCCTGCTGGAGAAGATATAGGTACTGCAAGGAGGCTCTCTCTCATACAGTCGCGATCCCGGTACCGACGGTTTTTACGAATTGTGCAGAGAAAAGAAAACCCAAAATATAC
Source organism: Ontholestes murinus (assembly GCA_963969525.1). Lineage (NCBI taxonomy): Eukaryota > Metazoa > Arthropoda > Insecta > Coleoptera > Staphylinidae > Ontholestes > Ontholestes murinus. The sequence goes on along the minus strand of OZ018392.1, from coordinate 49,250,310 downwards.
TTAAGAAAACCGCCACTTCGAGATGAAGTTAGCAGCAGTAAAAAGCACTCTTAAGATAGCTTTAATTTCGGTACTAATTCTAAAAACCACTAAACCCACCAAGCAATTTCTCGTCAGGATCGAGGCAAGCGACTTATCCCGACACCACACCTTGCCTCTAACCTTCAGCCGACAAATAAAAACAGTTAAAGATATCAGCAGCGATCTCCGTGATGTCGCACCTAATTGGTCTTACGGACAAAGCTGCTTATCGCTTGGCCAACGGAAACCAAACCGGATTTATGCTTATACCACTCGTTGATCTATGTCCGCCTCTATACCTGGAGATCACGTATAGATAAACACCCATCTCCTAAGCCGATTCAGGGACCAATCCAAATTAGCACACAGATCCGACGTTAGAAGTCATTGTCCTAGAGCATCCAGGCACCTGGGATAAAGGAGGCTCAAGAAAGGAGCCTAAAACCCTAGCTGCCTAATCGGGAAGATCTCAGCACCAGGGGACGGGGATGCACTATTGTCGCATACCTGCAATAGTGCATGACCTTGAGCAGGTAGTTGTCTCCCCGGCGGCGCATTCCCTACCCCTGATCACGCCAAAAGAATACCCCATTTAATCAGCCTCCACCCACTAGAGTCGGAAAAATTGCTGCCCTCCTAGTAACACTCGTTTAATCGGTATACAAGCTACGTTCTACGTTGCGCACACCATGACTTCAAGATTACAACACCCCTTCTCTCCTTAGCCCCAGTATAGAATATATTGCCAGTCGGCCCACTCCCTTAACTTCTGAATAGGGTTTTTCATTAAGCGCTTTCTATCTTATATTTAAATAAAATGAAGTAAGTGTGTGCTGAATGTCCAATGTGGCAAGAAATCTGTAGCATGTGGTGCCGTGCTGTTAAAACCATATGTCGTTTGTGTCCAAATCATCCAATTCAGGCCAAAAGAAGTTGGTAATTATCGACCTATAGCGCTCGCCGTTGATGGTGATGGCCTGACGAACGTTGTCCTCAGGAAATATGGATCTTATTATGGATTAGCATCGTCCCAAATTCGACCATTTTGTTGGTCAACAAAACCCATTGATCTGCAATCGTTGAAGATTATTTTTAATGAAAATTTGGGCCCATCCAGCGAACACACAACATTTTCTATGGTCTGCGAAAAGCCAAGTACTTGTGAGGGACATGAAATCGACTGCCTCGAATTCGACTGCATATTCTCACGGTCAGAGGCGATGTCAGCAGACCTTGTGTATCTTGCGTTTCTTTGCCGTACCCTTTAATCTAAAACGTACCAATTCAATCAACGCACAGTGGTCCAAAATACCCAGAAATGCATGTTGGATTTAGGGACTTTTTACACTTTAGTAACGTAGGATGGTACCCGGCCTATTATAAATAACCAGATATAACGGTCTAATATGAATAGGGGCTCTGGGACCTCATTGGCACAAGCGACAAGGGTCGACGCGCGCTGCAAAGCGACCGCGATCCCAAGCCAGTTTATTCGTATGAACGTGAGTGAATGCAATAGACATGGAATCTCACAATACAAGTAAGTATTTTTAAAGAATATGTCGTATTATAAATTAATTTGATTACTCTTGGAGTAACGTAACGTGTAAAATATGCTTTTTTATGAGTCCTAGATTTGAAAGTTAATCTTTAAATGTTCATAAAAAAAAGTCCCACTAGATCCCACTCTCGAATTAGGGTCCCCTTATTACTTAACTGATTCTTAATAATTGCCCCGTAATCAGTAGGTGCTCAAATGTGCTCTTTTTTGTAATTGTAATTTTTGTAAAACTTTTCATTAAGGGGTTAGGCCACTCTAGACTGGGGAAAAAAGGTCATTTTCTAGATTTTTTAAACAAAATCTAAAAGTCGTATTAAAAAACTGTTTTTATATCTTTATTGTATGTACATTGAACTTTATTTTCAAATTTTTCTAAAAGAAAATTTTCAAAAATGACGTAACAAAATTAAGATAATGGAGGTTGCTCTCGAAGCGTAGGGCAAAACGGGCGAAAAGATCCTGGAAACAGCAATGGACCTGGTACAAAAAAGTAAATGTTTTCTGAATCTATGATAGATACTCTAAAAAAATACAGGCCGGATTTAAAAAAAATTGATTCTAAACAAAATGGCGCACATTTGAAAAAAAAGTTCATTTTTCGGGCTTAAATCCTCGTATAAAAACGTTCATAAAAAAGGAATGAAGCACTTTAAAACAAAAAAACCCTCGTATTTTTGTAGTATTTTTGCATGCCTGAATACGTTTTTTTCGAATGCCTTTTGCACATATCGTTCAAATTGGAGATTAAGAAATGGCACAATCGCGGCGAAGACAAGTCGAAGGTCGAACTTCGCAAACAAGCGATTCAAAAGGGATTCCGCAACAAGTTAGGAGTTTTGGTCGATATGCCAAAACAGGGGTACGGAAGTACGAACGACGGAAACTCTGCGCCCCGTTTTTTTTTAATGCCACACTTTCAGCCCTAATCACTGGAAGTGACGTAACCTTGATCAAGAATTTCACGTCATTTTGCAGGTCTTATATTGTGGCTTTCAAATCAATATACCCAAATTTGAAGAGTATTGGATAGACACGGCCCGTTTCTACGTACAACTGTACCCCTGGTATTGCATGCCGACAACAGTGCACAAAATTCTGCTGCAAGATTCTTGAGGCTTCCATTCTACCGATTGGGCAAATGTCGGAAGAAGCCCCAGAATCTTGCAATAAATTTATTAAAATGTACCGCCAAGATTTTGCGCGTAAATGCAGCCGCGTCAAGAATATGGAGGACGTTTTTAGGAGGTTATTGGTAGCCTCTGATCCCGTTATCTCCAGTCTTAGAAAATTGCCGGTGAAGCAACTCAAGGTGTTAGACGCTGAGGCTCTGCAGCTATTAGACACGCCGAGGTATGAATGTGAGAGTAGTGACGATGATTCTGTGAATTCGTCGGACAACGAATATTAAACATAAACGTTATTATTAAGCTGTTATTATTAAAGATAACGATGTTACTATTAAGATTTTACGATTTAAGAAAAAACATCCCCTGTATATGACATTTTATGTCCGCCATATTGGATCCGCCATTTTGTTTTTTTCAATTTTGACTAAACATTCTTAATAAGCACCCAAAAAATCCCCTGTATACGAAATATCAAGAAAATATGAATATTTTTTAATTTTTGTCCGCCATATTGGATCCGCCATTTTGTTTTTTATTTAAATTTTGATTAAGGATTCTTCATCAGCGTGCTAAAAAGGCCTTATCTACGAAGTTTGACGCAGTTTGAACAACGTCTTCATATTATGACCACCTTTTCGGCATTTGGGACCACTGTGCAACGGTTCGAATTAGTTTCATTTGACCTGTTCGGACCAATACCTACGTTACCAGAATACAACCATCCTGATTGTCGATGGGTGGAAAGACCTAAAGAACACCCCGTAGAGTATGTCAGTCGCCTACTTACTCCGGTGGAAAGAATTACACTACAACAGAAAGAAAAGCCTTTCTGCCTCAAAACCGTTGCAACCTATTACCAGACCCTGAGTTGGTTAATGTCAATGTTGTGATGAGCTTTGCACCCACAGCCATTTAAACTCACCGTAAGATACACCCCTTGAAGGTCAAATTACGACACGAATGCTCTATTCCGGAATCTGAGTAAAAAAAGTCACGGTAACATTAAATAGTCTATTAATATCATTTTTGATTAAAGTCAAATCTTCATCTCCAAAAAGATGGAAATTAATCATAAATTGAGGTAATTATTAATGGTAAAGAGAACATTAAGAATTGTCTCCGCCAGGCTTCTTTCATCCAAAATGTTGAAATATTTTGTATTATATTTTTATACATTCAGTTGTACTTTTTTAAGAAGAAGGTTAACTATAATAAATAAATAATATATATAAATAACCTGAAACGATTGGGGTAGATATACTCCGATGAATAGTCGTAGATATCATCAAATGAAGCACAACCACAGACGGAAGACACCTATTGCAAAAAGGAGTGCTTTACAGGTACATAAACCCCGGACGTCGTCTGCGAGAGATTCCCAACAATGGATCCCAAGGCACCCATCTCCGCCTTTCCCGCCTTTAATAATAAGATGCCAGATGACATAGCAAAACATTTAAAGAACTGTGTTGAGTATATAAATATAAATATATGAATATAAACCCACCAATCTGAAATATGCCGGCCTGGCAGAATTTATCATCTCCAAATCAACGGCTCGATTCAATTTCATTTGACCTGTTTAGACTTACGTTACTAGAAGACAACTATCCAGATTTTTGATGGATGGAAATTATCCATTTAAAGAAAGCCAACGCCCTTGAATGCACCACTGCCCTCATACACAATGTTTCCTTCCGATAAGGAATATCCCGCCGCTGTGTGTCCAATAACGGCAGACATTTTGTCAGCGCAATTATATAGGTAATATTCAGCTTAACACAATTTTACAACCTCTTCAGCCCAACTTCGTGGGGCAGAAGAAGCGCGATATGAAGACACAGCTTGCCTAGGAAAAACAGCATACCTGGCCCTCAGCACTAGTCGTAATACGGTTTGCCATGGGCACTCACCTCACGAGCAATACTGGATATAGCTCCGCCTATCTAAAGAAAGCTGAAGAAGTCAGCGGCGATCTCCGTGACGTTGCACCTACTGAGTCTTACGGACACACTCAAAGCTGCTTATCACTTGGCCAGCGGAAACTAAGCCAGGCAAAGGATTTACTCGTTGATCTATGTCCGCCTATTTACCGGGAGATCATGTGTGAATCAACACCCATCTACTAAGCCGATTAAAAGACCAATCCAAATTAGCATCCAGATGCGATGGGCTGTACATTATTTTACAAAGAAAGGGAGCCGTCACGTTAGTGTCGTTACCTAGGCACCTCGATAGAATAGAGGACGCTCAAGAAATGAGCCTAAAAGCCTATCATCGGGACGATCTCAGCATAAGGGGGTAGGGTACCTGCAAAAGTATGACCTTGAGCAGGCGGAGGACTATTAGCACTCATCTTCTCGGCCTAATAGCTCTCCTCCTTGTAACGCTCATCTATTCGGCTTACTAACTTCATTCTACGTTGCACACACCATGACTTTAATCTTACAACGCCGCTACTCTCATTCGCCCCTTGACTTAAGAATAGGGTCTTTGATTAAGCTCTTTCTATCTTTAAATTGAAATAAAATGAAGTGCGTGTGTGCTGAATGCCTAATTTGGCATGCGATCTGTAGCACAAAATGCCATGCTATTGAAACCATATGTCGTTGGTGTCCAAATAATTCAATTCAGGCCAAACAAAGTTGGAAATTATCGACCTATAGCGCTCCCCGTTGATGGTGATGGCTTGACCAACGTCGTTCTCATTTGGTATAGTCCCAAATTCGACCATTTTGTTTATTGACCAACCTATTGATCCAGAATCGCTGAAGATTATTTTTTAGAGAAAATTTGGGCCACACGAAATTTTCAATGGTCTGCGAAAGGCTAAGTTCTTGTTAGGGACATGAAATCGACTGCCTCGGATTCTTCTGCATATTATCAGGGTCAGAGGCGATGTTTTCGGCAGATCTTGCGTATCTTGCGCTTCTTTGCCGTGCCCAGTAATCTAAAACGTACCGATCCAAATCAACGGTTCGAATCAGTTTCATTTGACATGTTCGGACCAATACCTACGTTTCCGAATTGTCGATAGGTGGAAATTATCCAGTTAAACAAAGCCACCGCATTCAATTGCACCACTACTCTCATACATGTAGTTCCTTTCTGGTATGGAATACTCTTTTGCTGTATGTCCGATAACGGCAGACAATTTACCAGGGTAATTATACAGGTAATATTCAACTTAATACAACTTTAGCCCTTTTATCTTCCCCAGGCCAACCCCGTGGGGCAGTGACACATGTTTTGCTGTCTCACAGCTTCTCAGTGCATCTATGCCCAATATGCAGTTTTCCGAGTGAAAGGCCCTCACGAGAATAAATCCATTCAAAATAAAATCGAATAATAGTAGTACAAAAATGTTGCTGTGGCAGTAAATTTTGCCTCATGAAAGAATTATTGTATTGGGAGGAACTTCTATGCTTGAACAATTTTCTATTCGTTAGTTTATTATTATATTAATTTAATTTAAATAAGTATAAAAATAATAAAAAAAAACTATAAAAAATCATTTGTTGAAACAACTACCATCCGGACTTGCACCACGGCGGATATATTAAATTACTCAAATAGAATTTGTATGTTCAAAATATTACAAAAATTAGAGCGACAATTGTTTGATTGTATTTACTACCGTCAAGTAAGCAAGTTAAATTTAACTTTGAGTATTTGGGTTTTGTAGTGTAAAAGAAATGAAAAATATCACACGGTGATGTTCCTTTAACGAAAATTGCAAAATTGTATTTGTATCTGTAGACCTGTTTAGCTCTCTATAACCTCACCAGTACGCAATAAGAATAAATAAATTCTACATAGAAATGAAATGCTGCCGATATTTTAATTTAATTATTAACGTTTTATTTATAAAAAACATACCTTACAGTCACCTCGCAAATTTAAATATTTGTCGTAACTTGTGACTAGTTTTTGAATCCCAGCTTCACATTCCTCCAGCAAGAGTGCATTGAAGTACTTAGTCTTTCTTTCCTGCTAACAAGTTTTGTAAACAGATGGTAGTCTATTTTTTTTTCTTTTCTGAATTGTGTAGATAGTAGAGAGAGCAGCCAGTGTTTTCGGAATTTAATAGTGACATACAGTGTAATATTAGTGAAGTTGGTGTGTAATAGGACAAGGAGCAATTGTGGACCCTAAGTGCAATAAAGTACGCGCATAATATTTATTACTTAAAAGGTATTTGCTAATTATAGAGCAGTGTGGCCTAGTTAACCTCAAAATTCGCAACAATACCCGAGTATAAGCTACCGCGCGTGTGATTTCGATTCGGCGATTAGTATAAATGATACGGACTTGATATTTTCGGTGCCGAGGATAGCGCTGTGGTTAACGCGAGCAATTTGTAAACCGATTAGCTCGGGTTTGATACCTGAAAGCGAGGTATTATTTTTGCATCCGAATAAATTATATTTTGCTCTTTTTTTCTGTGATTCTCAATAACAAATTGCTATTATAAATATATAATATAATTTAAATAATAGCAAGAATAGCATACAAGAGCAGAAGTCACTTCGGTTCTCGTATGTTATGTCGTATATAGACAAATGAACGCAGAGAGGAAACGAGAAAGAAATAGCGGAGAAACCAGGGAGCTGGACGACGTGTTTAGTAGAAGTAAGAAGATACTACAATCACCAGAACAGAGAAGAGCAGGGGAAATAAACAAGGTAAAACAAAAACAAACTGTAGAGCAGAAACAGGAAATAGATAGGGATATAAATGAATTAAAGAATATGATGAAAGAAATAATGGCGGAAATAAAAAGTAATACAAATATATTAAAAGAAGAGATAAGAAAAATGAAAATAGAAATGAAAATAAGGGAAGAAGAATGGATGCAAGAAAAAAAGGAGCTAGTTGGAAGAATTGAAATATTGGAGGACCGAGCCGAAAAAGACGAAAATGAAAAAAGAAAAAATAACATTATAATAACTGGAATAAATGTGAATGAAACGCTGCTTAAGAAAGATGTATTCCTGGAGGAAAAGCTAAAAATAAAAACAACAATAGGAAAATCATATATGTTAAATAGGGAGAAGAAAATGGTGCTTACAGAAGTAGAGTCATGGAGTGCAAAGCAAATGATACTGAAAGAAAAAAAGTTCTTTGAGAAATACAGGGATATATATAGATAATGACTTAACTATGGAGGAAAGAGCAATGCAAAGAGAAATAAGAAGCATAGCTAGGGAAGAAAAGGCGAAAGGAAGTAAAGTAAAAGTTGGGTATGGACTAATCGTGTTAAATGAGGAGGTGTTTGTTTGGGATAAAAAGGAAAAAGGCATGAGAAGAAGAAATTATTCAAAAAACGATCAACAACATTAGATACAATACGCACAAATGAAATGGCAATGACAACAGTAAGCAAGACGAATATTGGCAAATTGGAAAACAATAAATGTTCGGGTAATGAAGGGTTCATAGCGATAGGGTTTTGGAATATAGCTGGAGTAAAGTCCAAATACAAGAACGGTATGTAGCAGAAAGATTTTGAGGATTGGTTAACCGGGAAGGACCTGGGATTGGTGGAAACCTGGGTGAGAAGGGAAGAGTGGGAGGAAATAAAAGGCTGGCTACCGAGGGGCTTCAGGTGGGCGATGAAAGGAGCAACAAAATCGGCAGCGAAGGGAAGGGCAAAGGGTGGGTTAATAGTGGGAATAAGAACGGCTATGAAGGAAGGCAAGGTGGAGTTCATGAAGGGTGGCGAAGGTCTGGCATGGGTTAAATATCAGCAGGATAAACGTAGGAGTGGTATATATTAATAAAAACTGGGATGAAATACGACAGGAAATCGATTGTAGAGCTGGAGAAGGAGAAAGGTATTTGGTTAGGAGTGATTTTAATGCAAGCCTTGGGGAATTGGGGGGAGGTATTAACGATTATGGTACAGCGGTGGAAAGAAGATCTTAGGATAAACATATAAACTGCGAGGGCAGGCGAGTGAACGAGTGGGTGATGGAAGAGGAATGGGAATTATTAAATGGATGTACAGTAGGGGATTTGGGAAGGGAAGAAAACATACATTGGTCCACAGGGATCGTCAGTAATTGATTACTTAGTCATCAAGGGCTGGCAAGAAGAGAGGTGGGAAAAAGGGAAGTGGGAAGTATGGGATCGGACCATCTACCATTAAAAGTAATGATACACATAGGCAGAGATAAAGAAATGGAGCAAGAACAGGAAGGTGAGAAACTAGATAGTGGAGTAAAGGCTGTTCGAGATATGAGGGATAGGCTAAAGACGGTTCAGTGGAGTAATGTTGGATCAATGGAGGAGTTAGAGGATATCATAGTGGAATGCGGAAGTAAAGGAAAGGGGAAAAGCGTGTACGTGGTTTGATGAAGAATATCGACATGCAAAAAGAGAAGTGAGGAAGGCGATGAGAGAATACATACGGGGCGGAGGTGGAAAGAAGAAAATACAGGTTTTGGAAGAAAAGAGTGAAGAATTAAAAAGGTGTAGAAATGAAGCAGAAATGTGGAATATTCTGAAAAGAGGAGAAATAAAGGGGCAGACAGGAATACCATTAGAGAAATGGACAAAGAAATGTGAGAGTTCTAGTGGAATACCATGTGGGATAGGGGACAGAATGATAAGGGGAGACAAGGAGGACTTCACGGAGGAGGAGGTGCAAAGAGCGTTTGAGGGGGTCAAACGAAGAAAAGCAGCTGGACTGAACGGACTAAAGGCTGAAATGTGGAAGGAGATAGAAGAAAGGGGGAAGCTTTTAAAAGGAATGTGGAGAGGGGAAGACAACATACCGGCAGCCTGAAGAGTGGCAGTAATGTGCCCGGTGCATAAAGGGGGAGATAGCACCAACATCAACAATTACAGGGGAATATCGTTGATGAGCATTGGATGCAAGATCGCGATGACAGAAGCGAACGGTTGCCGGAGAGTCAGGGGGGTTTAGAACGGGGAGGGGAACTTGGGACCAGATATTTACCCTGGCAAGGATAGCTGAGAGTGTGATAGAAGAGAGAGGTATTATGTATGCAGTATTTGTGGATCTTAAAGCAGCAGTACGATACAGTTCCGAGGAAGAGTTTGATGGAGTGCTTGAGAAGGAGAGGAGTAAGTGATGGAATGGTAGAGTGGATAAGAAGAGTGTATGAAGAAACGTGGGCTGTGGCGAAAGTGGGAATGAATGTATCAGAGAAATTTAGGACATGGATGGGGGTGAGACAGGGCTGCCCGCTGAGCCCTTTATTATTTAACCTGTACACAAGCGAGTTAGAAGAAATACTCATAAAAGGGCAGGCTGGTGGGGTAGTGATAGGAATAGTAATGTGGTAGATATGTTCTTTAAATCATGTCCTTAAATTTCACAGAAAAATCAGGCAAATTGCAACCAATGCGACAAAATGTATATAGGACAAACGCAAAGAAATTTAAGCACACGATTTAAAGAAACCCTCAGAATTCAGCTGCCGCTTATCATTCAATTAACACAGGTCATGGATTTTCAATCAACAATACAAAACTATTAAAATTTTCATCATCTTACAAATTAAATATGTTGGAAGCAATCGAAATGAAAAAGCATGACAACAAATTACTTAATTTTGATTTAAGTCAATTAAATAATTCACTATAAGAACTAATACATGTTTTTGTCCAAACTAACAATACTGTAAACATTTTTCTCTTTGTAAACCATAACTTTTAATTTTTTTAATTAATCATAATAATTAAGTCCCAATTTTTTTTGACTTTTGTATTTTTTTCAATGTCATTTTAACTATTGATAAAGAACACTTCGTGTTTCGAAATGTACATCTAGTGAATAAAAACAATTTGTGAAGAAAGTGATAATACTTTGATTACAAAGAAGTGGAAATTCAGGGTAGGCAGTGATGTATTGCAAGAAGTCCATATAATGATATGTTTGAAAGGTTTCAGGTGTACGGGAGGTCGCTAAGATACCTATGTAACAGCGAAATCAGTAGGGAGGAACAGGTCATCTTGGCGAGATCAAGATATGAGTCAGCCGAGAAAGGAAGGAAGGACTGGATGGGAGAAAAGTATATTAGATGTGTGCTATGTGGGAGTGGAAAGGATACGTGGAGACATTTAGCATATGCGTGTGAGGGAGTGTGTGAGGAATGGGTGGGAAGCAACAAAAAAGTGAATGAATTGATGAGAGGGGATGGGGCTGGGGTAGATATTCTGAGGAGATTGAAGTCGGAAAAAGAAGTTAGAAGGGAGTAAAAGCAAGAAAGTGTATAGTATTATATTTATATGAATATTTGTATGTTAATAAAGGTCTTTTTTTGGTAGTCTGAAGGAGCTAAGTCTAGACCAAACGGTGAATGGTTGAAAATTTGATCGCAAGGACTGACAGCCGTCTCAAATTCGCATTTCAGTGGGTGTTCTCTCTTTCTAAGTTGAATTTATGACACTAGCGCCGAACAGGCAACTCCTCCATAATATTTCGCACATTTCTTGCGTTGAAAAATATTAACGCAGCCCTAACTTTACAACATAAACAGCAGAGTCAATATCAGCGAGTAGAATTGCAACAATTAGCACACATACGGAGGATATTCTATTTGCCAGCGCTTCGTGCGCTGCCTACGCGCACTACTTTCCTACTAACCCTCGTATATAAATTATGTATCGGAAATCAGAATGATTTGATTTAATTAATTAGAATAATGATTATCTATAATTATCTAAGAGACTGTTCATTACATTATTATTTACTTTCCAGGATTATCTACTGAAAATATTTACAATATCAGTAAACACGCTATAAATCATTAGTTTTCTATAATTTCTCTTAAGCAAGCAATTGTCGAAACAAGTATCAGAAGACTGATAAATTAATTATGAAACGAAACAAGTGTTTATTTTACAAATCCACCCCTATGGTATAGTTGTATTTGTTTCGTGAATAATGTAGCAGCGGATGTATTAATTTTATTCTCTTAACTACAATTAGATTTTTGACTCTTTGGATACTCTAAAATATTAATTCAATATTAATAAGATAAATACCATGAAAATAAGGTATGCACTAAATACTAATCACATATTACGGCTATATGAAAATTGAGCGGTAATTAAAGTTTAAAATATTTTTCTAAATACTGCAATCAAGCAATAAGCTCACGTACCTAACGGCTTAATCACCCGAATTGTAAAAGATAATATAAATGAAATACTCATATTATGATTGCTGAATATTAGTACGTATTGACAAATAATACCTGTCCTAAATTTTAAAACGAGAACCAGTTTGGTGACATCTTAATTATCTCCTTGAGAGGTTTGCAATCAGACGAAAGGAAAATATTAATAAGAAGGGGAGCCATCCTTTATCGACTCCGTGAATTTAATTAGAGAAGTATATTAAGAATTTCAAGGTACGAAATTAAAAATTTAATTAAATTTCGCTGCGGAAGTAAATATTTACTTATATAACTAGAGAAAAATAAATATTGAAAGATTTTGTTCAATATTTTAACCTTTTCTGTTTTGCAATTTATTTAGTTTAATATATTTATGTTTATGTAATGTCCTTAATATTTCATCAATAAATGTCTACTTTTAATTTTAATAATCCATTATTTAGTAATTATTATTTTTTACAATGCTTCATATTGGACTTCATTATCTTCCAGTCACACGGTGGTATAAACAGTTCCTATTTATTTCTTCGGTTTGAATATCCGTGAACGTTTTAGTAAAATGATACCTTGTATGTTGTTGGGGTTATTTCTACTAGTGTTGATATTTATTTTGCTTTTTTCTCTTTATTTTTCACTATTCTGCTTAAAATTTGTGTAAATATTAGATACACATATGTAATATAAGTAAGTATTGCATCAGGTACATTGATTTTAGTAGTAGTAATACTAGCATTTGGCTATCGACTTCATGGTTCTTTTCATATGTTTGTATAAATAAGCTTCTTACTTTAAAGCACTGTTCATTATATCTCAATAGCGAAGGGTATCGGTCACCCATCCAATAGCTGAAGCTGACCAATATTCGTTGATCTTATTGAGAATACTTAAATTTTACAATAGTGTAGTAACATTATCAATAATTTTAAAATATAGTAATTGAGAAAGTAATCAAAATACTCAGATGTTAGTAATTATATAAAAACAATATACAGTAACGTTGGATTATTCAGTACCATAAGATTCCTACGGTCGCTAATGTCTTATGTTATACGGTTTAATTATACTTATGAGTGTACGTAATGTTGGGAAACTGAGATTACATCAGAAAGTGAACTGGAACGTGTAAAGGTCGCAAACGCCAAGTGAAGAAGATGCGTCCAAGTCGAAAATGTAAAAGGCGGCCTTCTTGAGATCAACGCACGTCCTTCGTGGTCACGAAGATGGCTAGACTGGACGCATCGCACTCTCGATAACCTCAAAACCGCGGCGAATGTGTCTACACACGTAGAAAAACTCATTATGTAATCCGTCACCTCAGAGACAGTGCGTCCTCGGTTTGTCTTAAAAGTTCACATAAAGCTACGCGTATTAGAGAACAAATCGACCATTACGTGATGCAGGTTAATTATAATTGTGATTGATTGACCTTCTGATTGCAAGATTTGAATAAATAATAATAAATAGTGCAGCTGATATAAGACGCACTATCACTAAAATAGTTAAATCATTTATCACATAATTATTACAGTTGAAGATGTGGTATATTGTCCACAATCCATATTTTGTAAAGATAATGGTTGCGACCGTTGCTACTTGGTGATCAATACTTACACTGAAATATTCTCCTCCGAAGAAGGTTTTAAATTTTCGACCTAATCCATTTGAGTAGTTAGAATATTGTGGCTAAAAGGTTAGAAATGTTATTTCTTTTTTTTTTCTGCGTTGTTTATTATATCCGAGTATAACGAGTTTTAATTTGCGTTTTCCATTTCTGTAAATTATAAAGAATTTCCAGGTAATAAGTAGTATTAATAAATTTACGGGGAATTCCCAGTTAACTTTGTACGGCGTTACATTTTATATCTTTGTAGACATATATATTTATTTATTTGTTTAAATAGAAGTGCTAAGGGAAAATTTTTATATTAATCCATCTTTCGTTTTTAAATGGAATGCGTGGAATTTGTGTTTTTTTTCTGTGTGGACAAAGAGAAGCGTTTTGGAATTTGAGCGTGCACAAGGTCGATTAAACCCGAAGGCCGATTAGACTAATCATTTGATGTATATCGGAGCTGCGAAAATGAAAGTTGACTACGACCTCGCCAAGAAGAAGATCGTCCTGTTATTTATTGCGTTTCTGTTCCAATTGAATCGGAGATGTGAAAGGGCAAACGGTGTAGATGACAGTAATCATGAATGTAGGTATTTTTGTGTTTTATTACTTCGTCTCATATATACAGCCGTCGCTGCAATCAACGTACAAATTAGTTCAGATCATAACCTACATATTTATTTATAACACCTCTTATAGGAATATATTTATGTCATATGTAATACTTCAATTTCCGTCTAAAATTAAAATTTTTAGGCACACCTATGATTCATTATCCGTTTTATCAATTATCTTCTGTTGGAAATAGCAATAAATGTACGCATTATTCAGCACAAAAAAAAATTAAAATCCGGATTAAATACGTCTATCAACTCTAAATGTTTTCAAATTAGGCAGAATTTTTAGAAAAATTATTAAGTATTCGATAGAACAGCAAATCATAATAGGTATTCAATCATAAAATAGTTGAGTATTTATTGCAAAAATTAAAAGTTTTAAATTGAATATTTGCCTTCTCGAGGGGAAGTTATTAAAGATACACCAAAAGTGAAGTACAATAAAGAGATTAATTGTAATAAGGCGTATTACAATTACTAAGAAACAATGAAGGATTTGAATTATGTTAAAATGGGAAAATATCTTTTTACAAACGTTTTCACATATCACTTTCATATATGTTTCATAGGTTGTAGGATGGGATAGAATCCACCCACCCTATATCTAAATAATTCATTCAACTAGACACAAATTTGTAATTATTTTAAATTGTAATTTCTAATTTTATGAGTTAATTTTTTAGATGCTTGAAGCCATAACTTTGTGATACATCTTGAATCAAATACATTATCAGTGTGTAATATTAACAAAGTACAGTTTATTTATGATCTGATAAAGTTCCTGATTTATGAGTTACATAAAAATATCTGTATTGGCCTCCCTCATATATATTTTTTTTTTCAATCTAAATATTCATTTGTATATTTTTTGAATTTTAATAAATATAAAAGACAAATGTTTTATGAGCTGTATTGGCCTCCCTCATATATATTTTTTTTCAATCTAAATATTCATTTGTATATTTTTTGAATTTTAATAAATATAAAAGACGGTACGTATGTACAAGGGGCAGCTGTCCCCCCTAAAACCGACCCCGCCGCACAGAAATACCTATAACATTATTAAAACCTCACCCTGGCGTCTTCGGGAGCAATTAGACTCTATCAGGACTACACTCTAGCCAACACACAAAAAAACCCGACGATATTTCCCGCCAAATACCTCAATTGTAAAAAAACTTCGCTGCGTGACATCTTGACGGGCAGATCCTATTGGTTATTGTCGAGCGCGTGGCCGGACTAAGTTAATTTCAGAATTATCGCATTGCTATTTAAGGTTGCCAGATATCAAGTCGCATACTGTCCCACGAAATATCGCCTAAAATCGCTTAAATTGAGGCACCACAGCTGATTTTTTTTAAAAAGGGACTTTTTCTCGAATACTGAAAATTTCGGTGTAACTTAATTATGGATGAATATACACATAAGAGGAAAAAGGGTCGAGACAGTAGCAGTTGAAGCGGAAGCGATCATAACCATGACAACAATGAAGTGCCACGATTATTTAAAGGTCACTGTGACACCGATCAAGTCGAGCAAATACCAAATTCTATAACAGTACCTATCAACATAGCTGCCCCTGTCGATTATTCTCCATCAACATCTCAACAAGCTTGTATCAATCCCGAATTTACAATAAATGATGGCTGTCACGAAAATGATCTTGGTCGTTATGTTGGGCCGGCTACCCAGTTACAAGTGGAAAAGAAGAAGGATTTGTTAGAAAATCCCTGGGTTCCACCAATTCCACCAAGAAATTACGGTTTTGAAACTGATGCAAGTCATTTGATAAGAAAATTCAATCATACTTGGTTAAATCAATATGAACCGTGGCTAGTATATTCCAAGCGACTAAAAGGTGCTTTGTGCAAGCACTGTGTACTGTTTCCTCCAGTCACTGTCACTGTTAGACGAGTTTTAGGATGATTTGTGATCAGGTCATTCACAAAATTCAAGAATATGCATCAATACTGCCTCCACCTATCTCCACCTATCTACAACAGCTGCTTTTCTTCAAAATATACCTGTTGATATTCAACTGCAAAGTGACCACCAAAAAGCAATCGAAGAAAACAGGCAAATATTGTCATAAATTCTTTCTTTTATAGTATTTTGCGGTATACATGATATGCCTCTTAGAGGAAAAGAAGCAGATGGATGAGTTTTATTAGATTTATTGAATTTACGAATCAATTCTGGCGATAAAAAACTGAAGACTCACCTGGAAAAGTGTTGTCGCAATGCAGTTTACACGTCGCCAAAAATACAAAATGAATTAATTTCTTTATGAGGCGAAGTTATTAGGGAGAGTATAATAAGTGATGTTAAAAAACGCTGGCTTACGCGGTTTTAGCTGATGAAACAGCGGACATAGCTGGGAAAGAACAGCTTTCAATTGGCTTGGGGTTTTACGATGATTGCAAGAGGATAATCCGAGAAGAATATGTAGGTTTTGTGGAACTAATAGCACAAGACGCCTCATCAAACGCTGAAGCAATTCACAATATTTTGATTAGCTGTAATCTATCACCAGAATATTACGTAGGATTAGTTTTCGATAGCTGCTCTACAATGGCAGGCAAAGAGGGCGGTGTACAAGCAATTTTAAGGAAGAAATACTCTCGAGCATTATATTTTCATTGCTCAAGCCACAAACTAAATCTTGTAGTAAACGATTCAAACGAGATACCGGAAATTAGAAATACTATTGCCACTATAAAGGACACAATAAACTTTTTCAGAGAATCGACTGCTCGTAGAAATTTCGCTCCCTATCTATCACGAATGTGTGAGACAAGATGGTCGGAAAAATATAAATCAATCCGAAAATGTTCTCAAAATTTCCCAGAGATTGTGAAAGCGCTAGAAAAATTATCGACTAAAGGAAATTATGCTATAAGAAAATCTGCGTTTCAGATTCATTCAGCGGTTATAAAACCAGTGTTTATCGTTGCCTTAGTTACAATAGCAAAATACTCGGCAGTGTTGGAACCAGTATTTAACGCTTTGCAAGTAAAGACCATGGATTTGATTGCTGTAGGAGAACACATTACAGGAATCCTTGAAGTACTCAAAAGAGACCGTCAAGAAACAGATCGAATTACTGACCAATTACTCAAAAAAGTGGAAGACATTTCAATAGAATTGGAAATAGAAATTTCTGCCCCACGTTTTGCTCAAAAACAAAAACACAGGAGCAATCCTCCATCAGACAATGATAATGAATACTGGCGGCGTTCACTTATAATTCATTATCTTAATTCATTTACGTCATCGTTAAATATTCGATTTTTCCAAGAAAATACCCCAGCTTTGCTTCAACAAAACTACATCCTTTATATATGACAGAAACTAGTATTATAGACTTACAAAAAAAACAGAAATGTTTCAAGATTTTGGATTTGGATGACATCACAGGAGAACTTGACCTATAGTATAATTTGTGGATGAAAAAAGATTTACCTAAAGACAAATTTAAAAATATTGAAGTCACTGACCTGTTTAAGGAAATCAATATTTTCTTCCCCGCCTTGAGAAAAGCAGTCTTAATTTTGAGCACTATTCCATGCAGTCCTGGCTTAGGAGCACTATGGGAGAGACAAGGTATATCGAAATTTTGTGAAAGAAGTTTATTAAAAAACTTAAATTTATTTTGATTTTTTTTATAAAAACCGTCTCAGTTGTAGCATGGCATATCTAATGATTTATACAGTTTCTCGGTAGTTTTCAGTTCCCTACCCTTTCCTCAAAACAAGTATGAGCTGCCCCCTAGTTCAGATCGTGGGTACGTTCTTGCGTATGTACATTCTAACTTACTTTACAATCAGAAAATGTGTACAAGGGTTTCATCAAATTTTATTATCTCGTAAAAACATTCATTAAAGACTAGGATTAATCATATAGAGCTGAAAACTCACATACCGTAGATGAATTGGAAATAAACGCAGGTATCACCGCTAATCTAAACGATGCAGTTCTTGAACCTTGAGGATAGCAACGACGTAATCGAATGTTATAGTTTTCAACTTATCTGAAAATAGTGGTATTGCTCAAGATCGTATTTCAGAATGAGAAAGTCTTTGAGTAGAGAATGCTTTTAGGCACCATACCCGTCAACTCGCACCCTAATTTAGTAGGGGGTAACCACTAAAGTCTCCTCTCTTTTTCTCAAGATTGAAAAGGGATCGCCTGGGAATTACTTCTCTTCGGTGGTGTGTCTACTTTATCCCTTATTTAATTTTGTCTATGTTTCGGTTCTTTTCGGTTAGTATTTTTCGGTGTATTTTTTAATTAATTCCCAGTTTGTTTCATTTTCTACAATTGTATCTATTATACTCTCTTTTGTTATAGCCTTGCCTATTTTTTCCTCACTTTTTTCTCTCCCATTTTTTCACAATTCCTATATATCCTTTATGAGGGACCTGGTCCAGATGCTTTTGTCTCCTTGGTTCCATTTATTTTGCCAGGCATTCAGAGTATTTTTTCTTTCGTTCTCTTTCTCTTTCTTTTTTTTTCTGAAAAGATTTTTCTCTTTCAGCTGCCATAAATTTGATAGGAATTATTCTTGCTATTACTCTTACAACCTCTAGTGATGTGGTCCTATATACCCTTGGTACTCGTATTACTAGCTGCTGTTGTACTCCGTCCAGCCTGTTCCTATTTGTTTAGGCTTCCAGCGGGCTCCTCCAGATTTGCGCCCCATATAGCATACTTAATTCTATCACTGATGCTAGCATTAATTTTTGGTTGTTCCTGCCTTCCCAGTTCTTGGCATTCATCTTTTCTTTCAGGACAATCCCGAGCACTTGCTTTGCTGCTCCTATGATTGATCTACCTTTCAGAAAGCCGTGCTGATTTTCGACAAAGCCCCCTTATCCTCTATTTCCTTCAGTAGTCTGTCAGCTAGCATTCTCTCTAGAAGTTTTCCAAATGTGTTCAGCATACATAACTGTTTAAAGGCTTTTTCCCGGGTTTAAGAATAAGTACCAGCCTTACAGTCTTCCATTCTCCTGTATTAATTATGGTGTTATCCTGAGCACTAGTTTTGGCTCTTCCTCTAACATTTTCTTAACTACTTCTGGTAGGATTCCGTATATTCCGGATACCTTCTTCATTTTCATTCTATTGGATGCGATTTTTAGTTCTTCCACACTAAATTCGGGTACGTCATCTGTCTGTACTCCATCCCATTGGTTCACTGTTTCTGAGGGAATAATATTTTATATATTTCTTTCATCTTTTCTATTTCCATCGTTTCTGGCTCGTTTCGTAATTTATTCATCAGTATCTTGTAACCTAGTCCCCACACGTTGTTTTCCACTTCCTCGCAGACTTCCCGCCACTTCCTTTCTTTGCTTTGCTTAATCATTTTATTTAACTCCTTTCTGCATTTTTGTATTCGGTATTTGCCATTTCCTTTCTTTCAGCGATTTTAGCCCTTGTGTATTTCCTGCGTTCCTCGATGCACTGCTTCTTTGTTTGTGCTATGTCCGGTGTCTACCGATATACCGGTTTTCTGTTTGTATTTGCGTATCTCTTGGACATCGCTTCGTTGCGGCATTGCGTGATGACATTTATGAGTTGCTTGGTGTCTTGTGCGTTTTTATTTTCTGCTTTCTCTTTGAGTGTCTCACTGAATTTGATTGTTCCATTCTCTTACTATTGTCATGCCATCCTTGTT
The DNA here is from genome assembly GCA_963969525.1 of Ontholestes murinus. Lineage (NCBI taxonomy): Eukaryota > Metazoa > Arthropoda > Insecta > Coleoptera > Staphylinidae > Ontholestes > Ontholestes murinus. The sequence continues at coordinate 49,230,540 of OZ018392.1, read as the reverse complement.
TATTTTCTTTGTGCTCATCCCATGTATCTCATAATGTAGGTATTTATGGAAGCGAAGTGATTCGTTTTCCAAGACCTTCCAGTTTTTAATTTGACCCGCTAGTCTCTCTGAACTAAATGTTACATCTATTATTGACTTACTTTCTTTACTTTCAAATGTTGGTTTGTCGCTTTCGTTGTTTACTGTAAGTTTATTTGCAGCTAGTCAGAGTTATAGTACTTCTCCTCTTTTATCTTTTTTTTTGGATTCCCATGCAGGGGCTTTGGCATTGAAATCTCCTGCAATTAGGATGTCTTCCTTAGTCTCATTTACCTCATTTTTCAGCTTGTCATGGTATCTGTTAAAGACATCCAGCCCTCTATTTCGTGATATATAACAATTGAATAGTTTAATATTGTTGATTACCAGCCAGTTGAAGCCTTTCCCTTCGCCCTTTCCCTGGCATGTTTGTTTTGGGTTCAATACTTTGCTGGCCATATCTTGATTAGCGTCTGTGTGTCATTTTGAATTTTTCAACATTTTTCTGTTTCTACTGCCGTTGCCTCCGCAAGGCTTTGTGCTGCTGCGCTTCTGTCTACACTTATTTGTATCATTTTAATAATCATTTGGGGTCTCTTGAGGGGTTCTTTTGTATATTTTTACTTGCTTCGTTTATTTCTAAAGATAAAAAAATCCGCTATTGATCTGCTTTGGGTTACAAAAGCTATGGGATACTAGTAACGTCAGATTTAAGAGTGACTTGACAATTGTTGAAAGGAATTTTCTTAAATCATTTGATTCTCAATTAACCACGAGAATAAAAAACGGTGAAGATAATTTAAAAATCATATATACTGACTTTTGAATAACAGTAGTCAGTGGTTTATTTTGTTTTGTTTTTCCCCTGCACTTGGTAACAATAAATTTGAACAAATAAATCAGTCAAAATGTAATTAACTGTCAATTTTGCAAATTGTTTGTTCACAATTTTCTTCTGAACTTTTTGGATACCAAGACTACTTCAACAACAACATTTTTTCCAATTAAGTGATTTTAAACATTGTTATTATTGGCATGAGACTGACGCTTAGGAAAATTGCTCGTCATGTAAACCGAAATGGTACAACGGTATTGTGATGTTGGTCCAAATGGTCCGAGTAAGAGGTTCAACCGCGTTTCTGGACGTCCCGGGAGAACAACAGTTCGCAAAGAACTTCGCTGAAGACTTTTGGTTACAACAGACAGTTTTTTAACAACTCGACCAGTTGTAAATGATTGAATAAGAGGTGTAGGATGCAGAATGTCAATATCATATGTTTATATATTTCGAGTGCTAGGCGCTCATTATCAATAACAACTCTCTTTTCACCCAAAAAAGCAAACATCGATTACACTTTATTACCAGAATGATTTTTATTGTTTCTGTTTATATGTAGAATTGGATCTTATTGCTCTGACAGAAACATGACTTCATCTAGATATTATGGATGCAGAACTGTATGACAATCGATACAATGTTTGTAAATTTTAACTTTAATACATTAACTCTTTCCTTTGCTGTCCCTATATAAATTTAAGTCTAAATGAAATGTAAAAAGCTACAGGCTAAGTTGTCCACAAGCCTCGATTCAAAGCTCTTCACAGTTATTTTTGAAAATCGGCATGGTTTTTACACTACTAGATCCACATCAACTAATTTATTTATTTATACCGATTACATATATTTGATTCTGTAAACCATTCTGTTCTTGTTAAAAACTTAAATATTAATAGAATAATCTATGTTACTGGGGGATATAAATAATAAATGGAAAGTTTCATCTCTTTTATAATTTACAAAAACTTAAATGTTATGGTTTGGGTTCTCCGTTTTAAGTTGGTTTTCAACGTACCTATCTGAGAGAAAACAACCAGTAAAAATTAGGTAATCATCTGATATCCCACAGGATCAAATTTAGGACCCCAGATATTTATCATTTTTATAAATTATTTGTCTCAGATACTACAATATCCTCATCCGTTCTAATAACTTGAAACTGTTTAATAAATTGGAAAACTTAAATGTGTGTTTTAGAATATTAGAATCAGTAACCAGTCGGTGTCTTTTAAATGATATGAACCTAAAAATTGATACATGCTACCATATGTCATTCACGCGGACGAGAAAACCTTTAATGTTTCAATATATATTGTTTAATAATGTTTCTCAATTTAGCCTAGATAAAGACCTTGGTGATTCTAAGCTTATATACGATTCTCATATTGACTTTATAATTAAAAGATGAACAAAGCCTTAAGATTAATAAACGTATATTGGCTGAGTTACTTATAAACGCACTCTCGCTATTCTATACAATAAAAAATTTACCCCTAATTCTTCATTAAAAATTTCTTCAAAATATTCTAGAAATTAAAATCCATTACATCTAATAATTCAGTATTAGTCGATGTTAGCAGAATATTTTAAAATATTGAAAAATATTTGGAACTAGCACATGATTTATTAAATAAAATACAAACATTGAGTTAAACAATTAGAAAATTTAGAATTTCTAAATAAGAATTATTTGCAATTCGATAATTTTTTTCAATAAAAAATCTTCTTAGTCCTTTTTTAGCAGATATTTTTATGTCGCTTATCATTCAATTAACACAGGTCATGGATTTTCAATCAACAATACAAAATTATTAAAATTTTCATCACCTTACAAATTAAATATGTCGAAAGCAATCGAAATGAAAAAGCATGAAAACAAATTACTTAATTTTGATTTAAGTCAATTAAATAATCCATTATTAGAACTAATACATGCTTTTTCTCCAAATTAACAATATTATAAACATTTTTCTCTTTGTAAACCATTACTTTTAAATGTTTTTAATTAATCATAATAATTAAGTCGCCCAATTTTTGACTTTTGTATTTAACGTATTTTTTTTTCAATGTCATTTTAACTATTGATAAAGAACACTTCGTGTTTCGAAATGTACATCTAGTGAATAAAAACAATTTGTGAATAAAGTGATAATACTTTAATTACAATTTACTAAAAAAGTAAATCATTTATAAAGTTTACTTTTTATGACTAATAAACAAAACAAAAAAATATCATCAGATCACGTTTAGACCATCAAGTAAACTTTTAAATAATCGTTTTAAAGCTAAAGACCAAATTAATTGATGGAATTAATGCCACATTACATATATATTACATCCACAAATCCTGAAAAAATTAACACTCTGAGGTAAAATTCTTGATCCAAGTAATCACCAGCGAGACAAAACTAGAAAACATTAATATTATTGTGATCATTTTCAAAGTCTTTATGAAATATATTAACAAAGACGCCTACATTTTATTTTCAAGGCTTCTAAAATGTAACTAATAGATAATACTAGATGCGTGCTCATGGATCTTCTATCGTGGATCCCATGTTAATCTTTGGTAATGATGAGTTTGAATACGTATCTCATTTGCTCTGATATTGAAGCGCTACATATAATTAATTTAATATAGAAACTCAATTGTTTTTTGGTCTCTTCTCTTTGTGGCTATATATATATATATATATATATATATATATATATATATATATATATATATATATATATATATATATTGGGTGTCCCAAAATTAGCGCAAGATTTAAACCATTCGTATATTGAAGTGATGGTAACCCTATTAAAGCAAATCACAGCTTATAGTTTAGGGTTAGTAGCAATGGGGCGTTACTTGATAGAATAACGTGTTTTTATTATTATTATATTTCAAAAGCATATACTACAAAATAGGGCCGAAAGAGTGATTTAGAAGCTTCGTTAGCTGTAAAGAGAATAGTTAAAAAAATAGGAAGACCAATTGATGTTGCTAAACAATCTGGTCGTACAAAAAAAATCGTTCAAATATCAATATTGAAAGTATTAGATCATCAATTCAGCTTCCTTAATGAAAAATTTAGGAATTTTAGAAAATAGCGCGAAGTGTTTAGTTAAGAAGCACAATTTTCGCTTTGATTGCTTTGTTAACCTTTTGGCTACGGTGGTTCAGTCAGCTAATTCGCGACTCCTGAACGGGGCCTCCCGCTGAAAATATGCACATTGCTGTGGATCCATCTTTATTATTCTTTGAAATATAATTTATAAACTAACTGGTTTCTAAAGCTTAAGTCTACAATCGCGAGTTTAAAATCTTCTTCTAAAGTTTTTTAGTTTTAAGATTTGTATATTCAGTGTTTAATCATTAGTCTTTAAAGTTTTGTAAATTACTAAAAAACGAAGTAGAAGTCTCCAACATATATAACACTTTAAACTTTTGATTCATGAGTTTTAAATAGTTTAAATTTATTATAAGTGACATTAAAAATTAAATAGAAAGAGACAAAAAGTTTTCAGACTGAAGTCCTTAGTCCTTAGTCTTCAATTCTTAATTTTTAGTCTTAGGTCTTTATTCTATGCTCGTGAGTTCTTAGTTTTTAATCTTGAGTGTTAACGATTATTTGTTTTTTATGTTTTGAATTTTTACTCTTCTTTCTCTAATTTTAAATTTCCAGATTTGAAATTTTACTCTAAAATCACCAGTGATTTTCTTCAATTTTGACACTTGAGTATTGAGTTATTCCATTCATGAATCTTCACTTTTTTTAAATATATTCCAAATAGAAAGTAAGAAATTAAATAGTTAATTTTATAGTCTTTAGTTTTGAGTTCTTAATTTATCATGTTTAACTCTTGACTTTTTATTCTTGAGTGTAGTCTCAGAAATTTATTGTTAAAATATCAATTCTTAGTCTATAAACTCAAATTTTTAGTTTTTCTATCTTCAAACTATAGTTTATATACAGGTCATTAACAAAAATGGTAAATATATCATTGACTATTCCACTCCTATTGCATGTAGCCAATGAAAATGAGGCACGTGATATTTTTTAGCCAATCACGTCAATTTATAAGTGAATAAACACCAAGTTGCTATTTATTCACCTGAATAACCTGAAGTTAGCTATTTCCCGACAAATGAATTGAATTAGCCTTGATAAAAAAGCGAAAAACGTTGTTTCTACGTATGTCAGTTGCAAGTAGGTTATAAAATCAAAAGGTTTGGTAACACTTCATCATCCATAATAAATGCGACGGTGACAAGTTCTGCACCAAAAAATCAAACTTAAACGAGATCGTGTGTTTGGAAACGATTTGAAGAAATCTGCGCCGATAAAAACTACCAGTTGTTAGCAAAACTTTAATGGAAACTCTTGCCGCAATTATGATGACTGGGCGTATAATATGAAGAAGGTAAATGCAAATGATTATAAGAGAGGTGTTATTTAATCAATGTCGAATTTTTCGACCAAAATACTGCAGGTAAAAAAATAAAAATTTTAATATAAACATTGAACCATTCACCGATATTCGTTTCAAGTCGTGGAATAGTCTTTCCAAATATCATTCGTGATGACAATTAAATCGGAATAAATTTTGTTTTTAGCGCATTCAAGTTTGTTGCTTAATCGCGATTTTTATTCGAGCAACTGATAGAAAAAATCACTCGCCTGGCGGCTCGAGATTTTTTCCTGACAGTTGCTCTCATTAAAATCGCTAAGCAACAAACTTTCATGCAAAAACAAAATTTATTCGAGTAAATTGCCATCACTTATGGTATTACTTGTGATTAAAATTAATTCTTTGTATGAAAAAAAACTTATTTCATGTCAGCCTTAAAAAAACCGAATCACCTAAAAGGAAGATACATTAGCAATTATGTTAAACCAGAGATGCACAGACTTATTAAGACTAGGGGCCACTCGGGCAAATCATGAACTGATGGCGGGCCGCCAGAAGTGTAGGTAATTAAAGACAATAAATAATTGATAATAATGTATTAAAATTAAAAAGGAATTTATTAATTTGAAGCGTGGCACTGCATAGTGCTTACAATCTTTTTTATATTTGGCTCAAATTTACTTGTAGCAACACGTAAAACTGCTTCCAAACTTTCATTTGCAAGACGGTTTCTATTTTTGGTTTTATTATTATTAAGTATTGAAAAAGTTTGTTCACATATATAGGTAGAACCAAATAAGCTGGCACATTTCAGAGCGTTTATGCGCAACTCTTTGTACATATTTTTATCAATGCAGCGGTAAAAGTTCAGCAAGTCTCCTTCGTTGAATTTGTTGCGTAAATCTTCGTCGTTTTGAATGTCGATAATTTCTAACTGCATTGACTCTGGCGCATTTTCAACTGAAATCGTGAAAGGATTGCTGAATATGTCCAACAGAGGTTTCACTTTTTTAAACTCCGAAAATCTGTCTTGAAAAGATTGAATCAAAATATCTAGCTTTTCTACATAACTGAAATTAATCGCAGTTTTGTTGAATTTTTCAGCCATTTTCTTATAATTCGGAAAATGATTGTAATTTCCAGAATTCAATTGCGATCTGAAAAGTGTCAGCTTGCATTGAAAGGATGATACATGAGCGTAGAGCTGGGATATCAGTTGATTTTTGCCTTGAAGCCGTGTGTTCAAGACATTCAAATGATTTGTAATGTCAACTAAAAAAGCCAAATCACACAACCAATCAGGATTTTTAAGTTCCGGGACATCCCTTTGCTTTTCCGCCAGAAATATTCCAATTTCTTCTATTAAATTTAGAAATCGTTCCAGTGTCAATCCACGACTTAGCCACCTTACTTCTGTATAATACAGTAAATCTCCATATTCGCTTTCGATGTCATCAAGGAATTGTTTGAATTGCCTGTGATTGAGTCCTCGTGATTTTATGAAATTTACAGTCGAAACTACCACTTTCATGACATTTTGAAATTCAATTTGTTTAGCACAGAGGGCTTCTTGGTGTATAATGCAGTGAAACTGCATGAGATCTTCAGCCTTTATGTTTTTTTCTTGCAGATGCTTTTTCAGCAAAGTAACTAGCCCGGAATTGACACCAATCATCGAAGGAGCACCGTCAGTCGCAACTCCCGATAATTTTGATAAGTTCAAATCAGTTTTTGAACGCTCATCCAAAAGTACATTGAGTATATCAACTCCTTTGGTTTGACCTTTCAATGAACACATTCCTAATAACTCTTCTACGACTTCAAAATCTTGAGTAAAACCTCGTATGAATATTAGAAGTTGAGCTGTGGAACTAATATCAGTGGATTCGTCGAGTGCTAATGAAAAAAATTCAATGATCTTAGTTTTTTCAGTTAATTGTTCCGCAATATTACCTGACAAAGACATAATTCGTCTTTGGATGGTCATACGATTCAGTTGAATTTTCTCAAACTTTTTTGCTGCTTCTGGACACATTTTCTTAGCGGCAATTTCTATGCATTCTTTTACAAAATCCCCATCATTGAAGGGGCGACTTCGCTTTGCTATCATTCGAGAAATTTCATAACTAACTTCTGTAGCTGTTTCTGAATCTTCAATGGGTTTTCTAAACATAGCTTGCTGACCCGTAAGCTCCCGTTTTAAAGACAACATTTTTTGCTTTCTTAATTCGCCTGTAAACTTGGTAAAAGAAGGATGCTGCGTTTCATAGTGCCTTTTTACATTATATTCCTTTGCAATTGCAACAGAATTCTTGCAAATTAAACAAACGACTTTGTTATGCGACCATACAAAAAAGTATTTCTCAGTCCAAATTTCTTGAAATTGCCGATTTTCATCTTTAACCTTACGTTTTTTACTAGGTCCTGGCTTGTCCATGTTGCGTTCTAATCCTGGCTAGGATTAACACAGCACCTAAAAACAATTACAGTACCTACTTAAATTACCCATCCTTTTTAAATTATCAAAAATAATTGATTAAATAGGTAGGGAAACACTTATTAATAATAGAGTTTTACTTACGATTTCACAACACAATTATACACGGCACTTGACGGTTAACACTGCAACAGGAAATCTACGTTGAATGTGGATCAAAATATATGACACCGGCTAGTGGAGTACAACTATTGCCTTCCAAAACCTCTATTAAACTCACAGAACACTAATACACCTAGCGGCGATTAAACGTGGCTTTTATACCGCGCGTATAGAGTCGAAAACTGTCTGGATAAATCTCGAAACCGACTCTGGAAGCTTCGAGTCGTGTACTATCTACGCGAGCGATCGTCATCGCGCCGCCGGCCGCCGCGCTTCTTCAAGCAAACGAATTTAACCGAGATCAGCACGAACATTACCGACCGCTGTTACCGACGACGCACGTACGGCGCACCGTAATAGCGCGCGCGCGAGATTCAAATTACTTTTCGAACATATTTTTTTTGGTTTTATTCTGGAATAGAATTCAATATTTTTAGAATGTACGAGAGTATTATTTTTGCTGTCGGCGGGCCACCGGTATTCGACCGGCGGGCCGCATGCGGCCCGCGGGCCGCGGTCTGTGCATCCATGTGTTAAACAAACCATCCGGTAAAATTCTAAAATAAAGAGAAAGATGAAAAAACTACATCGTTCAAAGTCGGTGTTAAAAAAGTGTGCTCGCATCTATGTCAAATTATACAGCCAAATGGCGTCTTAGCTAAAGAAATAATTTTTAGAAAAAACTCGCACCTATCTAAGAATTCGCCATCTGCTCTACCACAATAAGCGGAAAATTAGATATATAGTAGTAAATTCTTCTAGATATACTATCAGAATACAAAACAATTTAGAAACTTGGTCTTAGATTATTGATTTAACGATGATCATGGTGTCCAGTGTCTAGGTGGTAGTTAATTTTAATTGGAAAATGAGATAGTTTTCAATGGCTCACTATTTATTGTGGGATATAAATATAAACTCTTGTCGGAAAACGTTACTTAATCACTATTAATTGGAAAGAGAATTAATAAACAGTAAACCCTTCAATACTAATTTGGAGACTAAAGAATAGAAGAGAAAAAATAATAAAGATACTAAGTGACATGGACCCGAGCACCCAGTATAAATAATTTTATATTCATAATATTTTGTAAAAAAAATCTCTTTGATTCAACGAACTTTATGAAAAAAAAAAAACATTAATAATGTGTTGATGCACCACGGTGGGCTTTACACTCTCTTAGGCGCCTAGGTTTGCTTCTAATTAGGCGATTGATGTCATCCTGTTGTATCTCATTCCAAGCAATTACTAACGCATTTCGAAGTGCTTCTAAAGTTTGAATTTAAAATTTGAATTTGACTATCAATTGGAGATAAATCCGGCGTCCTTAGTAGCCAGGGCAACAAATTGACTCCAGCGTGCTAAAAGAAGATATGGTAGGAGATGAGGTTTCAGAATTTTTTCGATGTAACTTGGTGCGGTTATGTTTCCTCTAACGAAGATTAGAGGTGACCTAGAACCAGAAGCAATGGCACCCCATACGATAACCCCAACAGCGGTTAAAAAAGCACCTAGTGCGGCCAAAATGAAAAAAAAGGCCAAAACTGCGAATACGATGGTAAACTGTTTGCATTCAAATCTTAATACCACTGGTTTGCAATGGACCTGGTGGTGGAAAAAAGATCTCTTAAATTCAGCAGTCTCGAACGCCGATCTGCTGGTTCTTCGACATGGTCCTGTACCTCTAGCTCATCGTGTTCGACCCTCTTGATCCCATGCCCGACAACATTTTACCATAGTATCTAAACTTCTGAGCACCGTGCCACTAAGAAGTCCAGCTTTTCCAAGTTTAACTATCCGCCTTCTATCAAATTGAGAAAGTTGATAAAAATTTGCGGGTCTTTGCACCCTACGTATTGTAAAAGATAACAACAAAAGCTTAGAACCGCACTCAGTAAAATTAAAATCGTTACAATGGCAAAAATGTTTAATTTCACCTTGTGCACCAATAAATAAACAACTTGAGTAAAAAACGAAAACTTAATCTGATACTGCTGATTTTTTAATCGTTTTTTTTCTTTTCACAAATATAAAGCTTAATATAAAATTTTATCAAAATAAAATGATTTATACTGGGTGTTCGGATTTCTTTATCACTTAGTACATCTTAGAGAACCACCGTTTAAGAATATTTTTTTGAAATAATCATAATATAATTTTAATGCATTTTCCATTTTAACTTTTATTTTACAGGTCGCTAATGTATAAGGTAATTCTATAAAGATTGATAATTGTTACCATCGTTGGAAAATCTCTAAACATTTGAACATTATTAACTTTAGATTGTCTGATTCAAGAGATTTCTACTTATGCTTTTTAAATCAATCTAAAAAGTTTTATACAAAAATGGTGTTAGATAGTGCTTGATAAAATCTATGCTAGTATATGTTTGTTTAAATTTTATTTAATAAGTGTACATAAAAGGACCTACATGAAAGGAATTTGACCTCGAGACTAGGTAAAAATCTATCTAGAAAGATATAGACAATATAAAGAAATATTTAGCATGCTTGATATAAAATTAAATTATTTGGTGTAATTTTTGGAATATCAAAAATATGATGATAAGACCAAATGATATGTGAAGTTTATGTAATTAGTAAATTTTTAGAAATTCGTCTAAATCATTAATAGATAGGTGATCGAAAGCTATAGTGGTAGTTGTTAAAATATTGATCTTGATTTCTTAATTAATAGAAAATCAAATCACTTTAATTATTAAAGAAATGTTGGTTTTGAGGAGATTAGATTTAAAATTATACATAATGTAATCGACTGGATCGAAGATGGTTGAATGAGAGAGATGATTTGATGTACTAGCTGTTCTGGGAATTAGAACACTGTGTTTAACAAACATATTCAGTTTTCAAATAAGAAAATGGTTCTCTAAATTCTTTAAATTGCGTTTTTTTATGATCATTTCTGGCAAAAAACTGTGTCAAGATTATAAAATAAATACATTAATCTACTAGATATTAATATAATTTAAAGATCGTGTTGCAACTTTCATCAGTATAATAGCACAATGTAATTAACACCTTTATGCAACTATCTAAATTAATTACACACTGTTGCAACTAATCCAAGTAAAGATTAGCAATAGAAAAAAGCCAGCAGCAGCCATATCGAGATCAAGTACCGGTCCAATTAATTATCAGGCCCGGATCCCACGCGAAAGTGTAGCATTTGGTACAATCGTTTACACACACACACACATAAAGGCTGAAAACAATCTCAAGGTCACCAGTTACGTAACCACCTCTCGGTTTCAAATTCGATCTTTCTAATCTACGCCAAATTAGAATAAATCACATAAACTTACGCGTTTATTTTTTGGTATACGAACAAACGTATAGTGGGCGTAGGAATTTTTTTTATCAATTAGATATTTTATATTAAAGTTTAATTAGTGAAATAAAATATATCAACCGATTTTATTGTTACGTGAATTAAATATAATTTATTTTTAAACGTCGACATCATAGCAACTTTCGAATTTTCTGTAACAATATTTAATTAATCATCAATTTCAACAAATGGACCATAAAATTTATTAACTCTCTTATCTAACGTCAATTAGTGATTGTTTAGCGTAAACAGGAAAATGTGCTGAACCGCCTGACCCCTTCGATACACCCGGCAAAGTCTCCACGCTTAGCTTATTTTTTTTGGAAAAATGAAATTCACACAAGCTGTTATCAGTATAGGTTGCGTCATTTGGCCAATCAATCAATAATTAATACACGAGTGCTAATGAATGAGTTACTCTTATCGCTAGGTGATAGGGACAGAGTAATTTCATTAATGACGAACGTAAATTTAACATTCATACAAAGTTTTCTGCATGTATGTTGTTTTAGAGGACAAATATAAATAATTTGGACATTGCTTATCAAGTTAATATATTAGGAAATTATCAGACTAAAATAGTGATCCTTTAATATTGCAACAAATAAAATAAAATGTATGATTAAAATTTTACACGATGGTAAAAACTTAAGAATATTGTTTAATTATAAACAATATTTAATAATTTACATGTAGCAATAATCTGTCTAATTAAATAGGCTGTTTTATCTATTACATATTAAATATTAAACAATATTAGGCCGCTGCAAATGACATTAAATTCAATTAACCTCAAAGTTTTTATATCATTAAGACGAATTAATAACTTTTTCGCGTGATATATAACAGCCAATAGAATTGAAAGTATTTTGACGCCTAAAAGTACAATTGCCACTGAATATTAACGAGTTAAGCGTCACGAAATGACGCAGAAGCCAAACCGATGGGGAACAAGGAAGTGTAAATTAAGTTTTTATTGTTAAAACTTCACACAGTTAAAAGTCTTGTTCATTTAATCAATATATTCCCAAGATAACTTTAGAAATTTTATCAGTCTTATTTTTAGTGAAAGTATTTCTGAAGACGATGAAATTTCTTTTAGTCGAAATTCATGCAAACTTAGATTCAGTAAATTAACAATATAACGTATTTTATAAAAAAGATTCAGCTCTAAAGGCAAATAGGATTTAACTACCACCGAAATTTAAATCGCTTGATCATAAAAAATGTTATCAATTTTCAAAAACAAATTAATTAGTGGTTATGTTATTAAATAAAAAAATGATATCTTGAATTTTGGAGGCGTTCACTTCGTAGTACATTGTTAATAAATAACAGAAAAACGTTTAACTTCTTTATACTAATAAAAAAGTTAAACGTTCTTCTGTTATTCAAAAAAATGATATTTGGGGTAAAATAACCCAAAAACCATTGTATCCTCAACGAGTCACTATGTCAATGTGTTATATTCTCGTACTATAATTATACTAGATTTCATTCCAAATTCCGCCAGTTATTCTATAACAGTGAATGGCATTTAATATCATATGTTATCTTTAATTTTTGGTCTAAATAGAATTATTTATTGATCTAGTGGACATTTGATTCCAACAGGATGAGATAACCAATATGATCTAACCCTAGTAGTATTTTTTTTTGTAAGAGACCAGGTTAATATATTTAATCCACATCAAGTTCCATAACAATTAAAAATAGAGACAATTATGTCAAAATAAATAAAGCTTTGTTAAAATCTTTGCAATTCCGGTCATTTTTTGAATGTATAAAAAACTTAAAACTATAATCAGTTATACTTATATAATTCTTTACTTGGTAGGTCGCGTATACAGGGGTAACATTGAATTTGAAGACAACAACGGAACTATAGATACCCATATCATTCCTTTATTACCGTTTTGGTCATCCTCATCACGTTGCCTATTAATTTTTGTCAATTTCTATTTATATCTTTTCTTGGCAAATTATGCATTTTGTTCTCAGTTTTCTCTAGAGTTTACTTCTTCTAATTCCATCCTTGGCACTCCAAAAGGCTAAGCAACTTCCCCTTCTAGTTTTCTAGCTTTGGAATGTAGTAATCGAAGCCTTTATTGATCCAAGAGTCTACGTGTGAGATCATAACCTAAAATAACTAAAAATAAGGATCATCAAAAATAATATATCATTATCATGAATCAGAAATCATGTCTAAGATTAATATCAGTGGGAAATAACATCTACAGTTGGGTTTTTTATCCTATTACCTACAGAAGCCATCAGATTATATTCAACAATATGTAGTAAAAATTATTACATTTTTGGTTGTCTTTGTTTTTTTGTTAATGAATAATTCTTCGTCTTTCTGTGCCATTTTCTATCGATAATTGGCGACTATCATTTGATATACTTCTCTAATTTACGCTATAGGAATTATGCATTCGGTATTTGAAACCATTCGCGGAAATTTTCAGGCATTTTTTCTTTCCGGCCTATGCTTCTTATACCTTCAATATTGCCTTCTATTATTAGTTTATGTGTACTTATCCAGTTCCTTGTTCATCAGAACATGGAATAGCATGAGGACAATTTAAGAACTTTTTGACACAGCAAGAAATAAAAATTAAATTAACCATATAATGGCGAACATACATTAGTGAATAGGCATCAGAAGAGGAATCATCCTTTTTAGTACATTAAGATTTGTTTGTCCTTCTTGGAAGCTTACCATCACGTCATTATTACAGGTTACGTTATTTACCACCATGATAAGCTATCACAAGGTGGCTATCACAACGTGCCAATCCAGCAATACATCATTCAACATGTCGTGCTTGACAATGTTTATCCAAACATCAGGACATGGAATAGCATGAGGACAATCCAAGGGATTTTTGACACAGCAAGAAAGAAAGATGGCGAACATATATTAGTGAATAGGCATTAGAAGAAGAAGCATCCTTTAGTACATCAATATTTCTTACTTTGTCCACCCAAGATATTCTTATAATGTATTTATAAATACACATTTAAAAAGCTTTTAAGTGAAAGAAATGAAGATTACATGTAACATTTTGTTGCTGGCCATCGGGTACTTAAACTAAGGTTGCGATTACATAATATACTTATCATTTTAATAAAGGTTGACCTTGCCCTTTTCACGGTACTAACATGCCTACCCGACACCAGTAACCTGCGGCACCTGTGCACCTCCACGGAGAGGAAGTGCTCCAACTGCGACGCCGTCGACCATTCAACGTGAAAAGCCCCAAGCGACCGACCGATCCTACGACATCAGCTGCCTGTCCCTATACTACCGCCTTAAATCCGGCAAATAATCCTTCTATTCACAGGGGCACTGTAGGACTCTTTCCACATCGCCGTGTGTCATTGGCCTCACTCTGCTCATTCCTCACGCGAAAGACCAAATCGAAATTCAAGGTTTCTTACAGTGGAAACAAGTAAATCTTGTTTCGCACGATCCACAATGGAATAAGCGATAGCGAACAGGCTCTTCATCGGAATTGCGAATGTGCGTGATTGGTGGAATAAAAAACCGCTGATAAAACATATACTCTAAACCGAAGACATAGACATTCTACGAGCCTTCTTGGAAGCTCACTGTCACGTTATCATTACAGGTTACGTTATTTACCGGCACGACAAACTATCGCAACGTAGAATCGCACTAAAGTGACGGAAAAATCTGCCAATCCAGAAGTTCGTCATTTAACATGTCATGCTTGACAATGTTTATGCTGACGTTATCTAGCTGGCTTCTCTAGTCAGCGATATAATTATATGTTTTTTATATACTAATCCCCTAGGTCAATTTCCAGATCACCACAAGTAATCATTTTGGGCGGCCTCAATGCTTTTCACCACACTCTTGATTCTCCAACAAATAATAGACATGGCCCCGCTTTATCGCGGCCTTGACGACTTCACATCTACACAACATCCTCAGCGTCTCGCCAACGTATGTCAAGGGGCAGAGTGTCTTCATCCTAGACAACATTATCTGTGCACCGATGATCGATGGTAAAGTTCACTTGCCTCTATTAATTTCTTGTGTTCTGGGTTAGGTGAAGCGACCGCCACCTAAGTACAAATGAGTGGTACTTACTCAAATCGCAAGCCAACTGGGAACTCTTTGTAACAAATAACAACGAAAATTTGTCCCCTCCAGCCTTTAACTCTGTTCAAGACATTAAAGACGCCAGGTTCCCCGAAATAATACAGTTAGCTCGTGAAAAGTGGTAGTTTCAACAATAGAACAGGTTGCACAGCTATCAAGATTGACAGACAACATCTGAATTAAGTTGTACGTTAGAGAACATTCGGAGGCATCATTCAGAGCGAGCCTCAACTATAAAGAAGGCGCCAAGTTCTAGAACAAATTCAAGATCCTCACCAGTCAAAAGAGCGACAATTTCAGGCCAATTTAAAAATGAGGAAGCAGAAGCGCAAGCTCCCTGGAGAAGACAATCAACATCGCTGCATCCCCTATTTGACAGAACACACTTTATAAAAGTCAAGAAATTGTTTCTAGCACCTACTTTCGCAGACATGACAACGCCGCCAATTACCGTTGACGATGACGATTCCATCTCTGCTGACAAAATTAAGAAATCTAGACAAAATCGGACACTCCGCCACCACCACAGACAACAGTATTTCTTGCAGGATTTATAATGTTGGTTTTTCCTCAGATTATTTTCCACAGCTGTGGAAAACGGTAAGAATCGTCATGTTGCTAAAGCCCGCAAAACCAACTCAAGACATTACCTCCTTTCGGCCGATATTGCTCTTCAACTGCATCGGAAAAACATTCGAAAATCTGCTTTTCCGGCGCATTAATGACCACTGAATCAATCACATCATTTCGCCTAACCAGTCCGGCCAGACAAATCTACCTTGGACTGCAGACAAACAAAGGAGCCGCCAACATCGGTCAAGTATGATTAAGCGTTTTTCTGGATTTGCAGAGAGCGGTTGACACCGAATAGCTCGTTTCTGCATTCCAAGCTTCAAAAACTGAATTTGTCAGCTAAAAGTCAAGCAATCGAATAGTCAGCTCATCGCAATGAAGGTTCACTCTAAAAGCTGTCCTACCATAATGCTCCTTCTCATCTTCCACACTATTGAACATTTATGTTGCAGATTTTTATCTACCGACCACGACAGCTCAAATAAAAACCAACTCGCACCAGTACGGATACGATATCTCGCTTTGGATTAGCGCATAGATGCCGCCTGAAGAACCTTCAGCTCTATGTTCTGCCCACTGAACGCTGGCCCCTCGCTGGAGAATCAAGATAAATACGCCTAAAACTCGGGTTATGCTTCTACCATTCTGTCCATCACGGTCTGGGAAAAAGGTATCCAACCTGGAGTAGAGGCAAACTACCTGGGTTTTCTTCTTACCCACCACCTTTTAGATATGGCCGTATTGCCATATTGTTTCCGCCTCAACGCTGGTGGTTATCTAACCCTCATTAGCAGCTTAAGAACCGAAACTGGAATACACACGTATAAGACGTTTATACGACTATTAATTGAATATCAATCCACAGCTCATCACCGCAACAAACAACCAGATCCATAATATCGTCAGCCTTAAAAGAAGCATTATAAGAAAATGGTACTGGTATTCTTCTACCACTTAAGTGAGAGCGCCATAACCTCTCTAACGTTTGGGCGATCGAGGACGGATCACCATTAGAGCAGGAGGATCGTAACCCAAGTCCTACAACATGATGATAGCATTGTCACTCTTCTCAACACCTGGCCAGTTTTGCCCAAACGCACGTCTAACGTCTGCTTAGCTGGACCCGAAGATCTTGCAGATGAAGTCCAGCAAATAATAGACGTATCTGAAAGAAAAGGCCTAATACCCACAAAACTTAACCGAAACCTTTTAACCCCTGCCACCATAAAAGAGATAATTTAATTAGCGTATTTAGTGATCAAAGCAAAAAGCTAAACAAAAACAGTAAGCTCAAAGTTATAACGGGTGTCCAACAATTATTGTGGCGTTGGAATCAAATACGTAGGTCGATTCTTACATGTGTTAAATAAATTTTAATTGTCAAAGATAATTTAAATGTGAATTTAAAGTAAGTAATCAATAAGTAATTAGAATTTTACATAATTTACATTTAAATTATGTTTTACAATTAAAATGTCAGTTCAATTTATTTGACACATGAAAGAATCGACCTACGTTTTTGATTCCAACGCCACCCGGGACTACAATAATTGTTGGACACCCGTAATATATACCGGATGGTCCATCGATAAACGCACCATAGGAAATTTAATGAATTATTATAAATTTCTCCCCAGGTCAATTTAGCAAAAAAAAAACACAAGAGAGCAATTTTGTAGATATTAAAAAAATACATTTAAATCACCTATTCATATTACATCACCGTTATTTTAATGCGAGATATTTAAAATTATAAAACTATAAGTTCGGCCTATTTTTAATCATTTAAAATTCGTAGCCATGGAATATCAATGAATGTTAATGTAAGTTGTGAATTTTATTATCTATTAGGTTATAGCCAAGCGGTGAATGGAGATTTATTTGACCATTTATTATAATTTCTGTTAATATTGTTTTAAATTAAAGGTAATTAAATGAGTTTTGTGTTAATTTTTTTATTTATATTATCAAATTTCTCCTAGTTTGACGCTGTGATACCATTTGACATTGCATGGATATGCATTTTAAATTATAAAAAATAGGCCGAAATTATATTATTATAATTTTAAATATCTCGCTTTAAATGCATTTTTTTAATATCTACACAATTGTTCTCTTTTTTTTTGCTAAAATGACCTGAAGAGAAAATTACAGTTATAAAAATACATTGAATTTCATATGGTGCGTGTGTTCACGCACCAGCCGATATTTATATCTGATAAAGTTATCAATAAATATAATAACACATGTATGTATTGTTATGACATGCATTACTTAATCCTATTCTGTTATTTTGAGTATTACATCTCACTTGAATTTATTTAATTACATTTCTTATTGAAGGAAACCTATTATTATTCATAACCAGTGATATAAATATATAAATACGTTGAAAAAATATAATAGGCTCATTAATTATAGCTTTAGTGTGCGATTGTTGAGACGACGCAAATAGGCAGGTTGTTATTTTGCAATTATTTATTTGCGCAGTTGCGAACACATGAAATTAGATTAGCGTTCTTGGTATTTTTTTTTTCGTGTTCATCTCTTTTCATTTTTTCGTGCAGGATAAACTCGCACACACAATCGACGCGATGAACTTTAAATGTCAAGGTCCCTGCTGATGAAATTTTACGTGGGGGGAGAAGGGACAGCGTTTTCGAATCGTTTCAATAAAACGCCACCGGATATATTCCTGCGCATAAAAAAGCAGTTTTGATTAGGATTTACCATAATATTTTAATGCGTAATAGCACTGGATTGTTGTCATTGTATGCCTAGAAATCCCATTTAGTTGTTAATAATGTAACGAATTGATTCAGTTTTTCAGTGTCTGGATGTTATAATTACGTTTAATTTAAGGTATTCTGAGAAATACAATGTGGTAACATATTTGATTAGTAATTAGTTAATACTTTTTATGTGTACTTATTTATTATTATTTATTATATATTTTTTAAATGGTAAAGAAAACATAATTTAAAAATATTGTATGCCTTATTGAAAATTAAATATTTGAATAGCTGCTTATAAATATATAAACAAAATTAATTTAATCGTAAATATAGTGGTGACAGTTATTACTTAACAATCACCTAAATCTGCTATGAGTCGTACAATTATTATTTTCAAGATCAATACACTTTTACATGCGGTTGAACCATTTTTCGAAGCACGTTTTCCAATTTGACAGGTATTTCTAAAACTTTTTTTGAACACATCGACCACTTTTTCTGGAATCGAGAAACGTTGACCTCGTAACTTATTTTTGGTTTGCGGGAATAAAAAGAAGTCAATGTATGCCAAATCAGAGCTGAATTTTCAGTTTTCAAAGTATCTTGTTTGAGATGATATATGAGAGCTCGCATTTTCCTGGTGGAAAATGATACGTCTTCAGCGGTTGTTTTTTTTTTTCAAAAACTTCAAACAAAGTTATGGTTATGTACCATTCAGAATTAACAGTCCGGCACAGTACTAATTGGAAAATTGTCACATGTCTGTGTTTTAAAGAAAAGGGGCAACCATTTGCTTTGTAGTATATATATATTAAATGATTCTTCATCTGTAATTATATCATTGACATATATTAAAGTACTACATTCGTATTTTTTGTACACTACTTTTGGCTAACGACAGGCGCCTTTTTGGGCAATTGTCAAATTGTATAGGATCCAACGCCAACAAATTGGTTTGATATTCGAACCTTCATAGAATATTGAATGAATGTTGGACCCACCAAACCCAAGGAGGCGTCAATCTTACAATAAGCCACTTGACGATTTTGTAATATCAAGCACCAATGTTTTCTGAAAGAACAGCCACCACGATTGAATTCCGAATTCATAGATGTATTATTGTTGAGATAATTTACGTAGAAAATTGTTAATTGGGTGAGATGGCATCATCTGCATCGCTCATTTCCAAAATATATAAGGAAACTCTAGTATATATTAATGTATAAGTGGTAATATAGAGGAAATAATTTTCATTCATAATTTTTTTTAATATGGTTGTCAACTTTAGATAGGCATTTTGTGTTTATTTTTTTAAGATGTATAACATCCAGTCTTTTAATAATTTTCGTTCCTATTTATAAAATTTGAAAGCGTTTGGTTAAATGATTTTTTTTCATATTTCGCATTAAATTATTCTAGAGTCCGGTTTGTTTAACCTACCGGTTAGTTTGGAATAACAAACATCTTCCTTTCTTACTACAAAAGTGAATTCCTTAAAGCTGAGACTGCCTTGACAAATAGAGATTGATGGTCTTATTTAATTGTTCCAAAATACAAAAGGATTGAGGATATAAAGGTGCTGTTTCTAAAATAAAGACTTTAATCTCTTCTTCAAAAGGATTGGATACTAAATTTATTTCTTGGTTCTAGTACAGTCCTTCGTTGATACTCATGCGGCTGTTAAAACTTCTTGGTTTGGTAACGAGAATGTGTCAATTTATTTAATGAAGGAATCCATTATTACAAGTATGTATTTATTTCATTATTGATTTTCGGGGAATCCAGTAATAATTAATTGCGAAGCTACTGGAACATAGGTACTTTACTTCGTCGTTGTGAATCAGTGCTTGTTGAAGATTATATATATATATATATATATTTCGCATAACTTCTTTAAGTCTATTTAAGAATTTACCCAGCAGAACCTCTTCCATTACTTCCGATATTCCGCTGATAAAAAGATTTTTTTCTTCTTAATCCTAATAATTGTTTTGTATACGTTTCCTCAATATATTTTTTTGCGAATATTTTTTCCATTTTGCCTTAGGGTTTTTCTTTTCATTTTCCCTTTATCAGAAGTTCTATAATGGAATTACTGAATCCTTATACCTTTTGATCTCCTGTATATTTCAAAACTTTTGAGAGTTCTTTGTCGTATCTGACTATCTCCAAGATGTGTATTGGTTTAAATGGCTAGAGCTCGTTGTAGCTGAATAATCTTTATGGCTTTGTAAAATATATAGGGTGTCCAGAGAGTAATGGAATTCGGCGTCATTTTGTCATATGATGTTTGGCAGTGTTTATTATTTGGCATGTTTATTATTTGCTATCCTTCCCATTAGTAGCAGATGACAACAGATTAGCAACGTATCCAAGTGATCAAAAGTTATTACAAAACAGTAAAAGTCTAACGGCAACCCTTTCTGAATTGCGTGTGATACTCGGAGGAAACCCTGCTCTAATTAAATCCGAACAGGACGATTGCGTTCTGTTCGAACACAAGAAAACATTGCTGTTGTGCGTGATAATGTGACCACAAGCCCCAAAAAAATCGGTTTTCTAACGAGACCAACTGTGTAGTGTAGGTTCTGGGCAGAAGTGATCGGCCCGTATATTTTTCAAAATCACAAGGGAGCTGCCGTCACTATGAACGGCGACCGTTACAAAAACAGTTTTCTGATTAGTTTTTCGCGGTTGTGGATAAAAAATGATGATTTTTGGTTTCAACATGTAAAATATCCCATAAAACGATTGCTTTGCTGAATGAAAAGTTTCCCAAAAAAAATATTATTTTGCGAGTCAACCAGGAATATGGCACGCCATATACGCCTTATGATTTTTTTGTGGGGTTTGTGAAATAAAAAGTATACGTGAACAAACCACAAACAATACACCAATTGAAGAATATAATTTAAAGGGTCATTAACGGCATCCCACCAGATGTTTGTTAACGCGTCATCTAGAACTTCAATGAACGCATTGCTCGTTGCCGAATGGCCTTCAGTGGTCATATGGAGGATATAATTTTTCATGCATAAATGGGACTTAATGTGTTTCTAAAAAAATACATTAACAGTAATTTTTTTATGTTCTGTAGAACTTTAATATTCGTCCCTACCAAACACCATTAAGAAATCCTTTAAGAGCGGTATATTTGGTTCGTTAGGATTTTTTTCACGTAGATATTTATAGAAATGATTTTGACTAGGATTTAATAAATTAGCCAATTACTCCCTCTGAATTTGTAATAAAACAACTTCAATTACAAACATTTGGTACTTGAATACTTTCTTTTGTATTAAACTTTCTCATATTCCTTGCCCTTATTTTTGTTCAGTGAGACGAGTTAATGTTTTAGCGGAATTAGAAAAATCAGCAGTTGGTAACAGTTGAATAATAGAAATAATAGTCAGAGTCAAGTAAAGACTTTGAAACCGGTGGTCTCTTATCCTTGAAATCTTATTCACATCGACAGTAACACTTTCACCCGAGGCAGTGTGTTCTAGTACTTCACAATGTTCCATTTATAAGCTGAGTTTTATTCCGAAATATATTAAATGTCGGAATACCTCTTTTGAGATATTCTGTGATCATAACGACTATATTGAGGTTATTGAGTATCTAGTATCCCTTTGATCTAATTGCCTCATTGATTACGTCTATCGTGGTGAGCACGTCTCGGTGAACTTAGCAGCGTTCATCCACTTCATCTCGCTCTTCATCAAAGAGCTGACTAAATGTTACTTCGCCCCCAGAGCTTACTGAGAGGCCATCAAGGTAGGCTCAGCTTCGACCAGTTACCCCCCAGAATGGTCATAGAAGGCGTTTGTCTGCTTGCCTATCATGCTCAAAAACGCATAGAAGACAGTTCAGGTAGTTCAGGTCTCCATGTGGCCTATATATCTATGGTTCTACGTTTGATATGAGACCCATCGTCCATGTACCTTTGTGAGCCTTGTTTAAGCGGGTTTGCCATGTGTCAATATCCTCCGGTGAGCCACTCGTTTAGGAGTACCCCGCTGCATTCTCTTAGTTTTCGCTCTCCCTCTGAGGGTGAGGTCTGAATCCAGAACCTCTGCGGTATCTGTTGAGATGGTCGCCTCATCTGCACCATTAGTAGCCTCCGTTTAGTCGCGCCCATAGGATCCTGGCTATGTAAGTCCCTGTCTTTTCGGCCTCCCTGATTGCCAGCGAGAGAGAACTGTATTTATTTTTATTTATTTATTATGATTCTCTGGATTACCTGTACACATAATACATTACTAGATACATACATAAAAAATACAATAAATTTGGAGCACAGGAATCGCAGGCGGACTTCATTCTTCAGAATGTTCTTCCAGTCAGACCCTGATGGAATGTTCCATATATTCCAAAATTTCTTCGGATTCTTTCTACAACTGTAGATATTTATTATAATTTATACTTAATGTATTAAGCATTTTGTTTAAAATTTGTAAAATTTGTGTAAATATGTGATTAATGTCAACATGACAGTTAGAACGTCCAAAATAATCTGAGTTTGCCTACAGGATGACCCCCAAATACGTGATAGTTTATATTTGTATTTGTACTGGGTGGCCGAAGATATTGATAGACTCCCCCGCTATGCGACACGACAACGGCAATCATAAGCTTGTTTTTCGCCATCCAAGTATTAACCGCGCGTGTTGCGGGAAACGCGATGTGCCGAACCGATTCGATGTGTTTATTTGGTATCACTAAGAGTACGTCGACGGCCGCAACCGGGCAGAAGGTTAGCTCCAAAGCCGCTGCTTTGGGTTTTCATACACCAGGAAGCAAAGGGGTGGACCCAGAATGGAACCTCAAGAGACCACTCAGGTGACAATTACTTCCTTGGTGTCCCCCTGCGTTCTTACTAATTAGAATGCGAGTACTAAAGTAGCTTCTTATATGCCGAATGTGTGGTGCGGAGCTCCCCTCCTGACTAGGACCACCATAATAATGGTCCAGAGTAACGTGTTCGATGCGTTTTTCACAGCTAGTGCGATGCCCAGACAGTGATGACGTGCTCGGAGGGATCCTAAATTGGCCACGTCGCCTAGCCTCCGGACTTCTTTGGTATTCACCGTCGAACGCCCTGTACAAATTGGAATTATCTGTCGAATATTCCGCTTATGTTGTCGAGCCCTTGGTGAAGCCTATTCTCGATCAGTGCCTTCAATAATTTAAATTTCACGTATTTGGTTTAGTAGGATCCTTCCCTGCCTAATTTAGACCTTTTATAACGTGTAGGAAACAATCCTTAACACAGGCACGAGTTATACTTCTCCAGATTCTGAGTTGAATTTCTTCTTCAAGGACCGTAGACACCGCCCTAGGCCCGGGGTATTGCGATAGTAAAGCGCTTGATGGCTTCCCTCAGCTCGTGTAATGTAAAATACTCTACTAGGAGGAAGCCTCCTTGATGTCTAATCTCGGGCGTGGCGTATATTCCTTGGGAAGCATGACTTCTGTTATAGTATCCACGTCCCATGGTCCGCTTCCACTACTCTAATCAGATCTCGACACGCTTTCTCCTGTGATAGCCGTCTTGAGCTTCGCATTAACTTCCTCGACTTCTTCGAGGAGTCGATCTATCTCGCAGCCCCTCTCTTTACTATACCAGGGATAATGTTTTTTTATAAATATCAATTTTAATGAATGGGTTTCTATCAATTAAATAATTAACATGCACGAACACATTTATAACTCTAACTGAAGGCCTTTGGTATTTATGACGTCCATTCGAGAACTAGTTTATTATATCAGCATATTGGCTGATAATCATTTGACTCCAGCATAAATTCTCTTATTGCAGCTCATAACCTGATTTGCTGGTATCCGTATTTTTCGTATTTACAGAAATTAGCATAGATAATTGTAAAAAAACTTTTAATGCGTCATCTGCCGTATACCTCTGATTTGGCACCCAATGACATTTTACCTCAAAAATAAACATTCTCGAAGAAGTGGATTGATCATGTATTAAAATTACATGTTTTGGAGATACCTTAATTAGAGTGGAAAATGTGCTTCGAATATTTGTACATGTAAAAGTGTATTGATCTTTAATAGCGGTTTATCAAAAAAAATTACAAGTTTTGATTAAAAAGAAAGTTAGTAGTCTTCAATACAATTTATTTGATAAGAGCGCTATAATGCCTCAAATTCAGAGACTGAACAAATATTTAAAAAGGTGTTATTCTGGCAGCTTCTGTTCGATCTTCTACTTCAGCCTGCTCAGTTGTTGACAGTAGATTTTCAAACTAAGTGCTTGGTCTAATAGGAGCAATTAATAGTTTTCAATCCTACCAAACCTTCATGACCATTAATCCGGACTTGTGATCATTTGGGCTGGCTCACATGATTGAAACACAATATTTTTTATCACTAGTGACGGTACTGTTCATTTTATAAATAAATCGGTTTCATTGCGTTTTAGCAAAATCCGAGGCATCAATTCGATCCAAAAGGTTCTCTTGCATCAATTTGAATGACATCAATACATTGAGCTCCTTCTTGAGATCATCCTTATGAAAATGGTTGCAAATAGACTTACTATAATTGTCATTTGATTCAGTGGTTTCTCAAGGATGTACCGAGGACGGTTATTTTTAATATTTCCCCCCTCTTTAAAATCGTATCGAAAACGATATTAATCAGAAGCGATTGCCTCAATAACGATGGCTTAATCGTTGCAACATAAGTTAATAAATTATTTTGTTCAATTTTTTTTTTAAATCTCTTGGAGACATTCAGTTGACAAACTACCTCTACTTGCATATTTGTACAAATACTTGTAAATTAATATGATTTAGTAATGTGACGACAGCTATTAGTTATATTATCCAATGCCTGGGGTGCTTTAGTACGAACTATTAGCTTTAGTTCTTGCATAATTATTATAAGACAACAGTGAAGTAATGCTTAGATTTTTTTCATTTTGATAGTTGTATTTTTTGTAATACGCAAATTAGTTTTATATAATTCAATATCTGTCGTATTCGCCAGGGAAGTGGTAGTTTCAATAAGTAATTTGTTTTGCTGACTGTTGTAGATTTATGAAATTGTTTCGTATGTTTAAATTATTAGTTAATTTACTACAACGACTTAAAGGACTGTAATAAATTTTATTATAAAATTTATTCTGAGGATTTTTATTCTAATGAGTTATTCGGTTCATTGTTTATGGAAACATATCATAGAATGTGCATTTTCATCGCTAATTCCACCTATAATTACATTTGCAAATGCAGCTTAATGCAGATCACCCAGCTTTAAATGTGTGCTAATTCGCGTTAAAGTTTCAAAATCGGTCATCATCTTTCTTTATATATCTTTCAGGCTGCTCATGTTTAAACAACACTCGCTTTAATTTTTAACACTTTAATTATTATTATATACTTTAGCTCTATTCAAGAAGTTTATATAATTGGTTATATAATCAAATGATAAGTATTAGTTTAATATACGTTTGAATAACTAGACATTTATTACATAAAAGCAGTTTTATAAGAAGTAATGTGTAGTATTTTAGTTTGAACTGTTAAATTATTTTATTTCTGTTACATAGTACGTTACATTCTAGAGATTGAATTAAATTCGAGGCATATGGAAGTTAAATCTATTTCAAGTCAAACAGACATATAAAGTTTTGGACGTTGATAAGAGTGTTGCCGTCGACCGAGCGAGGGAAATTTGCGGATTTACAACTTCCAAAGTATTATATGAAGTAGTAATTAAACAAGAACGTACAATAAGGCACAGCATTACGTATAATTAATTAATTAACCCCGTTGGAATATTTCAAAGGAATGGATTTTTTGTTAACATGAATTCAAATGTTAGATGATATTTTGTATAGAATATAATAAAATAATATATTACTTAACTGCCGCTTTCAATACATTAACCTGCTTCCGTGACAATGAAATAAGTAAATATGATGCGGTGCGAAAACATACACGAGATGCTAATGTTAACATGTATTTCAGAAACAACAATATTTATTATAAACGTAATATGTATATATGATATAAACTTTTTCTACTCATATATGTAAAACCCATGTGCTGTAAATTATGACAATTTTATTTGAATTGAATTGAATTTTATTAGTTTTAGTTTATTTCACAAAAATAAATACATTCAAACTAGTACTGCTTTGATAGCCTTGCAATTTGTAACCCGTAAATTACTTTTGTATAATTCAATAACTGTAAGTAGTGGTTTCAATAAGTGATTTGTTTTGTAGTACTCATTGTTGTAGATTTACAAAGTGTTTCATGTTTTTCTTCTTATTAGTTAATTGTCTACAATATAAAGGACTACTAATACATTTTATTATCCTATTTAAATATCATAAACTTCAATGTAATTCCGAATATTTAGAATTCTATCTAAAAGTGAAATGAATGAACCAGGTACACAACCAAAGATTAGCGAAGCAGCAAACTTTGCTTTCTAGAATATTCTACCCCATAAATCTCAAGAAAGATATAAATTTGTTTAGAAAAAAAATATAGTTTAGAGGAAAAACGTTTTTTATGCATATACACTTTGAAGATGACCTCCACCTGGTCTAACGACACGATTCAGGCTTACGACCCTCCACGACACATCAAAGACGAGCTCCATCTGTCCAACGACACGATTCGGATTTACGCCAAAATCAAAACAGCACTTCACATATGGAACAATTTAACGAGTACGCACTGAAGCAGCAAGCATTAGGCAAATACTTGGAAAGAGTAATAACCGACGTACAAAGGCAAATGTCACCAGTCTGAAACTAATATCAGCACAAACAGAATTGGACACTCTTTGGTAAAAGATTAAAGCCGCAGATGAATTTTGTCAGAAGTTAAACGTACCAAATCATAAGTACATAAGTACCACAAAGAAGATTATTACACAAAACTTTGGAACAAGTATGAAGAAGTACTGCGCCAACTATCAACCAATGAATAACAGACTTACGAAGCATCACCAGCAATCATAGGCTATAACAACTTGGGATCCAGCTTCTCGACCAACACTGGGCCGAAGTAAACAAGAAGAAACTTTCATTGTTGGATGCAAACTTGTCGATAAATGCCACCAACAATAATACCTTATTCTTTCAAAACATAGAGGTAAAGGAACATATGTGCCAACATTGCACTAGTACAAATAATGGCAGGAACCAAGATCAAATCCTCCTATTCCAAGCAAAAATATACCGACCTATGAGGGAGGGTACGATAAATAGGCAAACTTCCATAACAATAGCGCCATTTCTTCAATAGTAAAATAGAATACCTAAAAGGATACGTACGTGGCGAAGCAGCACAACTCATAAACCATCTTCCAATGACAGGTGCCAAATATACAAATGCATGGGAAACTCTTAAAAGTCGGTACGACATCAGACGGCTCCTCATTGCTTAACTAGTTGACAACTTTATGGATCAGCCAAGCTGCAAACTCGATTCTCCAGGACAATTTATAGCCTCCATGATACCACCCGCGAATACTTAAACGTGTCTCAGAACTAATCAGAAATAAAATCGTGGGGTCAGTGATAGGACGCATTGTTATGCGTAAATGGGATAACGAAACAAGCAATATATTCGACCATCGCCTGAAATCACCACAGGAGGTTCCCTAGTTGCAAATTATTCGTACGTATCTCGAGAAGAGATTTGTATCGTTGATCTCGCAATTAATAAGAGTAATGCACTTAAACTGAACCTTTTTATCATAACTAGGACAATAGAAAATCAATGGTCATTAAGAACAGGACAAACATCGCCGCAGTAAGATACTTTCCTATCATCAATATCACGCCATACGAATTCTTGAAATTAACTAGTACGGCTTTCAATGTTTCAAACAATATATTCGACCAACGCCTGAAATCACCATAGGAGGTACTCGAGCTGGAAATTATTCTTACGTTCCTCGAGAAGAGATTTTTATCCTTGGAATAAAACCGACCCACACGGAACTAGAGATTCTTGAGGTCGTCCTGCTAATGGTCATTAAGAACAGGACAAACATCGCCGCAGTAAGATACTTTCCTCTCATCAATATAACGCCATACGAATTGTTGAAATTAACTAGTGCGGCTTTCAATGTTACTAAGGAGGATTACTTGACACTCGACACCACCACCAATGGAAAAATGTCCGAAGAAATTGTGGAATCGAAGCAGTACATCACAATTATGAGACATGCTCGCACAAAATAATACAACGTTTAATTTGGTCCCTCAAATGAAAACGATTGCGCACACCGAATGCGTGAATGTTTGTAACTGTTTACTCCGGGGAGTGTATTAATACATCATAGACACATGCTTCATTTACAGTAAGGAGCATTGTTTGTTGTCAACTCAGGACAGAAACGCCATGGTTCAGCGATTAGCGAATGAACCGACTCAAGTAATAGGGACATCCCACGAGATTCAGAACCGATCCAACAAGAGACATGACATCTTGGAAATCAAATACACGGGCCAAGTGCAACAGAGGGTTACTTGGCACACAATTCTACATCATGTGAATCTACATACATATGCCTGAGTAATAACACATTCATCATCACGGTGTTCAAAATAGGGACCATTTGGTAATCAGGTGTTTCCGAACATCAGACAATATTACTTCCGTTGATTTAGTGGACCCCTATATCCCCGGGGAATATGTATAATTCATTAATTGAACCGGATACCGGACCCCTAAGGGTAGATTAACGCGCCACCTTATCTAACGAAGCGCATTACGACCGATCGATAAGATCAACTGTACATATAATTATGTATAATTTGTAGACTGATAATAAAGAATTTGGATTCAAACCAATTCTAACTCAAGTTACTTGTTTCTCACCGAAGAGCTAAAAAACTTCAGAGAACAATTTCTTCCTCATCCTGCTCTATCTCCGCTGCATCAATAAATACCACGCAACCACCTTGGGACCACTGTTAGTCATTTAGGCGGACTTTAAATCATCCATCCTATAGTCCAGACTAAGCTTCTTCAAATTACTATCTGTTTACAAAACGTAAGGGCATTTTGTCAGGAAAGAAAGATTACGTATCTTAATTCACTGGCAACGGAGGAAGCTGTGATACAAAAATTCATTATACGTTTCGCAATTTGCTTTAAATTTGCGAGGTCACTATGTAGAAAAGTAGTTTAATGTATCTTCTTTACAAATAAAATGTTAATATTTATAATTTTTATATTTCCTAACGGATACTACTTCTATTTTGCAGCACTCACATAGAATATAATAATAATAATAATATCTAGTATGTTTATTCAATGAGGTATTTTTAATTATAAATATTTGTATTGCTTATATACAAAGAAATGTTATTTGTTTTTTATTTAGGAAGTTCTTCTTCTTCTTTGGGTGCTGTCTCCTAACGGAGGTTAGCTATCATTATGAAAATTTTCACTTTAGCTCTAAATAGTTCGGTAGATGTCTGTCCATACCTCTCTCGTAGGTTTTCAAGCCAGGAACATCTTCGCCGCCCACTTGATCTTTTCCGTCTATTTTGCCTTGCATGTCAATTGTAGAATAGAGTATGTTTCCCCCCGTTAAATTAAAACACTTTGTAATTTCCTTTCTTCACATTTATTTTTATATGTCAGATGTACATTTCGAGTACCATGTACTCATTATCAATGACTAATGATATATATTCTAATTTTCGTTTCTTGATGATCTGAACAAGCTCTTTTTCGTTTTGGACTCGGTGCATAACTTACTCATTTGTTTCATGGTCTGTGCATGATATGTTTAGCATACGCCGATAGACCCACAATTCAAATGCCTCTATCTTTTTGGTGTTATTTTTTCTTAAGCGTCCACGCCTCCATTCCAAAAAACAAAATTGAAGTTAGATTAATGCATTGGTGTGGTATTCTCTGTAATAATATATACTTCATGGTTTTAACTTATTTTTTGCATTTTTTAATATGATCTTCCATGTATATTAAGGTATTCAAAATATATTGTAAGGACATTGCTTCACTAGCGAGTCTAGAAGAAAAAATACAATTTTTATTTAATAGAAGCAGTATTGATAATTGTTACAGTTTATTTTACTTTTACTCTTAGTCGAACGATTAATTTACAATTTGTGCAAATAAAATAGGCATCGCCAGCCGCTTTGACAGTTGCCGCCAGCACTAATCCAGTTTTTTTCCGGGATACAATCTCTGGCCTCGCCCCACCTTTCAGTTTGGTTATAATGGGTGATTTTTTAGCAACTTTCTTTTTGGCAACACTGTTTTTGGCAGCTCAGCTGTTTTCCTGTAACATGTCAACTGTTAAACATGTTCAGTTTGTTCTATAATTTAACCATGCAAATTATTGAATTTTATTATCAAAATTCATGCTCGGTTAAGAAAATGCATCGTGCAATTAGTCCACTTTATGGTCAGTTTGAGCGAGCTTCTGAGGCGGCTATTCGGAATCTTGTGACTAATTCGGCGCCGTTCGCGGGGCCTCTCTTACTCCACTACGTGGAAAATTTTTGCGGAAGGATTTGGGTGTAAAACCTTTTAAAATATAGCTGGTGCAAGAATTGAAGCACGCGACCTACCACAACTTGAAACTTTTGGTGAATGGGCGCTGACAAAGTTCGATTAAGATCCACTTTTTTATCGGAAAATTGTGTTCAGCGACGAAGCTCATTTCTGATTGAATGGATACGTGAACAAGCAAAATTGCCATATTTGGTGTGAAGAGCATTAAATGCACTGTTTGGTGTGGAGTATAGGCCGGGGCATCATTGGACCATACTTTTTCAAAGACGACGAAGGCAGGAACGTTACTGTGAAAGGCGAGCGCTAGCGTGCGATTATTACATTTTTTTTTGCCCAGAATGGAAGAGCTGCACTTTTCTGACATGTGGTTTCAACAAGACGGTGCCACATGCCACACAGCACGCAAAACAATGACCCAATTGAGAGGGGAGTTCGGTGAACAGTTTATTTCACGCCGGTCCATTGGCCGCCTAGATCGTGCGATTTAACGCCATTGGACTTTTTGTGGGGCTTTGTTAAGGCTTATGTCTATAGGGATAAGCCCGCAACGGTTGACGCACTGGAAGCCAGTATTGAAGAATTTATTCGTGAGATATCGGCCGATATGTTGGAGAGAGTATGCCAACATTGGACCCAGCATATGAATCATTTGTGGCGTAGCCGCGGTCAACATTTACATGAAATAATATTTAAACATTGAATTATATAGATCTTTCTATCGACTCAAATAAAGATTTCATATGTTTCTTTAAATTTTATGTGTTTTTTTTTAAATCAAATCCGAAAGCTCTTAAAAAATCACTCTTTATATTGTTCTCGTGTATAAGGACAACTTAGTAGACCTTTAGCGATGTCCCTGTTGACTGTTGACTATTGTGGAGATACATCTTTTTCTTCCTAGGCCAGAAATGCTGTTGCATGTGCTGGATTAGGTACCAGCAAGAGAGACCACAAATATTGACACGTTCCAGATTTGGCCTCGGAAGTGCACTTTAAGTCTCACCAATCAAGTAATGGCCAGGGATTAAAAACGTAAGTTCAATCGGATGTTCGAAAGGGGACATAAATGTCTAGAGTTTAGTATGAATTCAATCTGGGTGAGCAAGGTTATGAACTCTTCGTCTCTTAAACTAACAATGAAATATGACTTACCATATGTAGATGCATCAGATTTCCAGTTAAAGCGACCAAAAAATTTGAATGTCGTTTAGTCGTTTTTTTTAATTACCTCTTTTGATTTAATTTTTTCAGTAGGTTCCGCATCTTTGATTTTCTAAAGCCGTTTTATATTAGAATTTAATTCAGATAAAGTGACAGAGTGACAACTGAATTCACCTTGTGGATTGGTTTCAGTTTGAATTGACAAATTGTATAATATAATAACAAATTATGTGCTTTATTGCAAAGTTTGCAGCGTGACCTCTTTTTAAACAGTTCCTGCAATTTTATTTTTAAATTGAAACGTCTAATGCTCTGATTTTATTGCAATTAAACAATAAATGATTTTGATCACATACGTGACAGAATACTATTTACATTGACTAGCTTCTGTTACTTTAGTGTCAACATTATTTATAACTGACTCAAATGACTAGAGGTGTTTAGATAAAAATAAGCATAAGTCATAATTTTGTATGTTTTCCCACTCCTTTATGATTGATTCCAGGCACATTTAATTATAATAATTAAATTTACTAACTATTTCTCCGAGATATTATGACGTTATAATGTGCCGAAGGCATACGTATTTTAAGAAATATTGTGTAAAGGGTTAAATGTAACTCAACGTACCAAAATTACTATTCGCTATTTTATTGTACATTGTAGGGTTTTTGTATTTGTATTTGTTTTTAATACTTTGTTTCTCTTAAAAACAATAAATTTATTATAAATGGATAGATAAAAATATGTACTTATAATTTTTACATATTATTTGTGTTAGTATGACTTGTAGTTTAACTAGGCCACTGGTCTTTTGTTTAGAGCAAGCGCGCGATTCCATGCACTTAATTGGATCAAAATTTAAATTTCCGGAACCGTTTCTTTTCTATTTTCGTTTCTTTTTTATTTCGTTGAGTATTGCCATTTTGGTTTCAAGAACATATTTGACTTAGGTCGTTGTACAAAGTGGCGGTGTGTGAAGCAAGGTTTATAGATTGCAGTGTTAGTTTGGAAACGAGTATTCGGATTTCCTATTTGCTTCTAAATTAATTTTTCGATGATGGACTTACTCGTAGTGAGGAAGAAGTTGGGGCGTCGAAAGACGAATCCAAGCATATCCTGTTCGAAGCCACGAGGCATTTTTGTGAGCGACCGAGATAAAAATGAAATTCAATTTACTTTTATTCAAATGATATTTTGTTGCATTCTATGTCTCTTGAGCCAGTGTGTCGTTTAGTGTTTTATTTGTTTTGTTTTCGAGTTTTGAACAGCTAATTTTGTGAACGGAAATTAAATTCCCAAAAAGGGATTCCATCTGGTTAATAGGGCCTGGGGGGCTGACGTAGATTACTCGAAAGGAGCAGTGATCGTAGAGAGGAAACAACTGAAGGGGAGCTGCCTAGGGGTAGGCAGTATTCAGTTGAGGAGAGATAATCGAAGGAGTAGAGGGCAGGAGGCTGACAGTGATTATGTAAGGAGGAGAGTCAAGAGGGACAGTCATTGTTCTATTCGATGGAGAGCCAGATTTCATCGCTGGAGACATTTTTAAAGCTATGTATGATATTATTTGTAGACTGGAAAATTAGTTACTGTGGTGGCAAATTTTTGTGATAACTCTAGTAATCTTTGGGAGCTACTTTAGTTTTATGATAAAGGAGTGCATTGGACGGGTTATAAAGTGAAATAAGGGAATGTCTTATTTTAGTGAGTATTCTCAGAGCTGAACACTCCGATAATTGGATGTTGTTTAAATATTTAGGGTGTTGATTGTTGAACATGATAGCAGCATATTCCAACAGAGGCCGGCAAATCATTTTATATATGTGCACTGTGGTATGAGTTGAAATTCCTTGCTGCTTAAAAGTAACGCTTCTGAAATGCCTTCCTCTTACTCAGACGCTTTTTTTAAATCAAGAAAAACAATGGTAGATTTTTACCTTTCAGGTGGACTATTTGAGAGTTTGAGGTTAGAATTGAAAGAGGTTCAAGGAATCCGAATAGGTAATGAGGGATTAATTGAAAAAGTGATTGAGGAGTTTAGATTTAATGAATGCTTAAAATATTTTACCAAGGATATGAAGCCAAGTGATTGGGCGGTAAAAACAATTCCTAAAGAATTGTTGTTCGGTTTAGATATACATATAATAATCACTTGCTTATATTTCAAGGGATTTGCTTTTTATGAAAAGAATTTGTGATGCATCTATGAACATTATCGACACCTGGGGAGCGTTTTTACCCCTCATTAAAACTTTAGCGTATTCCTTCTCCGTTATGACATCATTCGGGGTGAAAGGTGAATAACTATTTTTAAAGAAATGGTACCAGAAATTTACCACTTTTAAGAAGTCATTGTCATATGTATTATGTATCTTTAAAAGTCATCGTACATGTCTCTTTGAAATAGTCGGCAAATATATTTTAAATCTCTCCGTGGTCTGTTAATATCTCGTTTGTAGTTAAGTCACGTATTTTATTTAAATAATCTATCTTTCGGTACGTAGATATTTTTTTAAATTTCAGCCCAATATTTTTTCCTTGCATTGAATTAATATTTTCACATGCTGTAACCCAAAGATTTCTTTTATATTCCTTGATGAGGTTATAGATAGATTTATTTAGTTTATTAAATTTATGTTTTTATGTACTGTCGTCTGTTTGCCAAATGTCTCTGTAATTATCTTTTATACTTAATGAGTTCGAGAATAAAATTGTGTTATTACATATCATCCAGAAAGAGGATTTTTTATTAAGGGTTGTTTATAGATAGTTGTTATAGATAGATAGTTAGATAGTTGTCTATAAACAACCCTTAATATTAAAAATGTTTCACCACGTGATAAACGAGAACCAAATTCAACGAGGATTTTTTTGTTGATCAAAAAGAGTTTAATAAAGGCTACAAAAATTAACTTCTTGAAACAACTACTTATGTACCTAATACCAATCTACCAATGTTAATATTTGGTACTATTTGTAAGAAATCACTTTTGAAACTGTAAATTAATATCAAACTATGGAAGACAAATTGTTTAAATTACAAAAATTTTCTTAAAATTTCAAAGCTTTTACTCTAATTATATCACCATACGAGCAATTATTAATTTGTAGATCTGATTCGCTTCTTCTTTTGTTAATCAATACATTGATAAACCTATTATTGTTAGCATTTGTTCGTATGGACAACCAATAACCAGTCATGAATTTGTATAATATTTAGAAGAAATGGATTAGAACGTATAAAATACGGTATGCGGCAATTAATTATCCTACATGTTGGTGAATAATAATTAAAGTTCTGTAACATTCTAAAACGGTTTTTCTCGTTCGTTCGTGTGTGTATTAGGTAAGTAGATTTCTAATGAGCCCTCTCACGGCGACCTCCCGCGTTCGACCTTCCCAACTTACGTGTGCCAACTCGTTTTGTGTTTGTGTTTGTGCAAGAAAATTTTTGTCTCAAGGTTTGCAATTCGCTGCATACGCCGATAGAAAGGATACCATTAATCTCGCATTACTTTAGAAAAGCGCATTAATTAAATGTCAGCTCGCGAATGCAACCGAATAATCGCATGAAAATATTGTGCAGATTAACTGTTGTAATTTCGCTAGCGTGCAAAGACAGTAAGGAGACCTTGCGCGTTAGAAAAGTGGAGCATAGTGTACTTGTCCACGTAGTTGCAATACAATCGCAGCCAAATTGCCAGACACGGATTGTAATTTTAGTGGTTAATTTTGATTAATTGACAGACAATTCAATGTTGCTGTTAAAAATGATTTATATTTAATTTGAGTTTAATTTAGCTCATAAAAATTTAGTACAAGTACTAAAGTCAAGGCTATGTGATTATTTATTGGATGTCAGTAGAACTATGCGAAGTTTATAACTGTTATAATCATTATATCATAATCTTAAAAAGAAAAACCTAAACAACGAATGTCAAACTCTTAAGAAAATGTGTTAGTATAATGTGTATGATGAAAATACCTACGGTAGATACTTTGTTCACTGCACTCTCAATAAAACGAAATGATAACATTAATTAATTTTAAATTAGAACATACCTACTTTTAAAAATTAATTTGAAGCTAAATTTTATGAATATTTTTAATATTCCAATTCTGTTGTTGTTGACAGAAAAACAATAATTCATATTATTATTCTTAAAATTGTGTTGCTGGTAGTGACTTATAATTATCGATGACAATCTACTTTATTAGTTAACTTTAGTGCAACGCTTTACAAAATAACTGTAACCTTAATCCTTAAGATAATTTGAGTTATAAAACTCCTTAGTAGTCATATCAATATTCCAAAACCAGTATGTGGAGTTAATTCGGTTTAAAGTCGCTGTTGATAGTTTTCTAAAATTTGAAGGTTAATTTGTACTAGTTCATCAGGCTTCAAAAATGCCAATGACAAGTAGTTCCCTCTTTGAAGGGATAGGGCAAAGCATTCACAAAGTAGGTGCTCTGCTATTTCTTGTGCCTCGTTTCAAAATCTGCAGATGGCATCTGTTGTCTGACCCATCTTAATAAGGTGGTATTTTAGAGGGAGGTGTCCGGTTATCAGGCGGGTTATGAGCCTTAGGTACTGTCTGGACCTTATGACAAAGAAGGCGATAAACCTTTTCGCCTGTCGGAAGTCAGGCGTGCTCCTTAGGTAGGCACTTTTGGCAGTGTTTTTCCCATTCTTGGATCATCCCATTAATGCGGACTTTTTTTATTCCACTGTAAGGTTCTGGTCCAACAAATGGAGTTTTGGAGTCCTCTTTGACGAGACTGTCGTCGATTTCATTGCCTTTGATCCCAGCGTGAACCCAGAGCAATTTAACTCTGTTATTCCTGGTCAGCTGCTTTAGGGATAATTTGCACTCTCAGATAGATTTAGACTTGGATGTTGGTGATTTTATTCACTTTAAAACAACCCGACTGTCAAAGCATATGCATATCCTCCTTTTATTATAGCCCCTTTCTAATCATACGTGGGCGCATGTGTTTAAGGGCTCGATTTCCCAAAGCCCAAAGCCGAAGCGAGGGCCAGTGAATCCGATTCTGACTCCACTATCAGTTTTAGTTCCGTCAATGAATCAAACTATTAAGAAGCATAGTATCTGCCTCACTTTTGCTTTAACATCATGGCAATCGTTAACTCGAGGTGGTAGTTAGTTATCATTTGGTCTTTAGGCATGTATATCGCTCTTTCACTCACAGTGTTGAAGATATAAAGGTTTCCTTTAAAGTGTCCATATTTTGAAGTATCTGTCAGGATTATTCTTAAGGCGTCTAATGCATCTTCTTCACGTGCAGGTGCAGAGGTTTAGCATGGCCTCTTATGAAAAGCCAATATATCAACTTGGAGTGTAAACCCCAACTTCTGCCAAATAGTCTACGGCAGGACCATATTGCCCTTACTGCTTTGGCGGTCGTGTTGCCTACATGGGTTTTCCAGTTAAGCCTGTGATCAAAAGTGAGGCCGAGATATTTAGCCTGAAGACTTAACTTTCTTCGCCTTGTAAATGGAACAATTAACTAACAGTCTTATTAGGGTTGATGGTGAATCCCTTCTGTAGACACCATGTACTTACTTTTCGAACGGTTGTGTGTATGCGGTTAGACACCGTGTCGTCATGCTCTCCCTTTACTATGATGGAGGTGTCATCAGCATAACCTTGTATGTTTATTACACTGACATTAGTTCATCGACAACTAGTGACCACAGCATAGGCGATAGAACCCTGCCTTGTGGTCACCCTTTTACTGCGAATACAGTTGCCGACTCATTGTGATTCTGCAACCTTTGAACATAGCTTGGATCCATGTGAATGTGGAGGTATAATTCTTCTTGTCCTAGTGAGTGGCCGTATCTATGGATTCGTAGGAGATGTTGTCAAATACGTATTTGATGTCCAAGAATGCACATAAAGCCACTTCTTTGTTGAAGTACACCTGTTAGTGTGTGAATGGCATTTGTAATTGATTTGCCTGCTTAATAGGCAAATTAGTGTTTGTGAAAGATAAAGCACTGGAGCGCTTTTTCCCTAATATTTCTGTCAATGATTTTCTCCATCGATTTTAGGAGAATGGAGGTGGGGCTTATGGGGCGATATGACTTAGGCTCGCCAGTTTAGCGTTTGCCAGCCTGTATTATAAACACCGCCACCACTTCCCTCCATTGCTTGGGGATATACCCAAGAGAGTAGCTAGCTCTGAATATTTGGGTGAGACGGGGCAGTAAATCCTCCCCCTAATATTACTTTTGTTAATCTATTGTGACAGTCAATTATTTTGCTCTCTAATATTGATCAAACATTAAAGTATTCTTTTGTACATATTTTTTTTTTGAACATCCTTAGAGTTATATTAGGAGAAGAAAATTTCACTATAATCAAGAAAGGAGCGGCAAATCGCTTTGTTTATATTTAAGGCCGTTTGTTTTAAAATGGCTTGTTTTTCTTAATACGTTAGAGATCGGAAATACAACACCCTTGCTTTGAGTTTGGATTTAGTGGAAAGGGCATGGGATTTAAATGTTAATTTGGAGTTGATTGTGATTCCTAAGTATTTATTTAGTGTTGGATAGGGAATCTTTTGATGTACGGATTTTGATTTCGGGCGATAAAGGAGTTATTCAGTGAAAAGGGATAAGTAGCTTGGATTTTGAAGGATTTATTAGATATACAACTTGCAGAACTAGGTTTTGAAAGATTGGATGAAAATCTGGGTATAAATCTTGATTAAAAAAATTAGGATCGGGGTAAAATGTTCGAATTGTACAAATTGTGTAGAATGGGTGTACTTGAGGGCACCTTGTTGGATTTTAAACGAATGGGAGTAAGACTGTCGAAGTTTTACTTTACAAGGGAGTTTTGTTCGGAGTTCAGGAATGAAATTGATGAAGTGGTGGTGTTGCATATTTAAATTCACTTGTAAAGCAAACCTAGATGTCGGACGCTTTTTTTTAATATCTAAGAAGCTACGGCGGACTATTAGCCCCCGAGGTGCTTTGTTTTATTTTCGAGGTTGGGATAATTAGAGGGCGAGTGGTTGACGCCACTTAATCTTAAGTCGTTATAATAGTTTTTAGAAGAATAATAGTTATTTGTACAACAAGAGTGGAAATGTTACGCTTTTCCGCACGAGAGTAGGATGTGGGTTTACGAGCGAGCGAAGCAAGTTCCTACTCGAGTGCGGAAAAGCGCATTTCCCACGAGTTGTACACACTATTTTTTCACATACTGCATATAACATCAATTATAAAGGTGTTTGCGATTTCATTTTTGACACTGACGTATAAAAGTTAGGTTATAATTACCGATAGTACGTGTGTTATATATATTACTCCATGTATGTAACTGACACTGACATTGATTAATAGTAAATAAAAGTAGTACGAAAAAGTGTATCCATGCTAAAAAGTGTTGCTATGCAGAAAAGTGTTGCTATGCGGAAAAATGTTACTTTTTTCAACGATTTTGGATGCGGAAATGTAAGGTATTTCTATTCAGTATGTGAAAAAAAAAATTTTAATCTACAAGAAATAAAGAAGCAGTTTTTATTGTGTTAAATAGTGCCTTTCGTATAGATACATGATTATCAAACATTCAAAAACTTTGACCGAGAAGTAATTTCAAAGGACATAGTTGAATTATGTTATCTAAAGCATCTAAATCGTCACATTTTTCGGCTCTAATAAATAGCATTTTAAAATAGCATTTTTAATACATGTTATACCTAAATTTTTATTTTGGCTCCAATGGTTTCTATTTACTTGGTACAGGGTGTCCTAAAATTAACGCAATATTTGAATTTGGCGCCATTTATGCAGTAAATTGCTGGCAGCTCTGAAAAATTACCAATTCGACTGCTGAGTTTAAGGTTAGTAAAAATATGGCGTTATACAGTGACGTATTTTTATTATTGAACAATATTTAAATGATTCGGCGGCTTCAGTTAGAAAATGAAAAACAGTCATTATAGTGTTTTTACTTCGTCAGTTTCAACAAAATCATTATAAGCGATGAAGCCGTGTTTGAGGTAAGAAGAACCTGCCGAAAACAAATGCATCTACAACGTGTTTGGTGTGGATTTTAAGCCGGATCATATCATTTTGAAAATGAGGCTGAAAGCAGTAACTGTCACTGGTACTCGATATCGTGAAATTTTTCTGCGTAAATTTAATAATATTGATGGGGCCAATATGTGGTTTCATCAAGATGGTGCCACATGCCATACAGCCCGTGAAATAATTCAATTACTACATGAGACATTTCTTGGTTGCGTATCCTGCCGTTTAATGTCGTTATTTAACATCATTAGATTTATTTTTATGGGGTTATTTGAAGTCAAAAGTCAATGTAAAGAATGCCCATGAAAAATATTACACCAAAGATGTAAAGGCAATTAAACCGAAATGTTAACCCTATGTAATGTACTTTATAATTCAATAAAAAAAGTCAATATAAAATTTAAAAACTGTGTTTTCTCTTTGATAAAAAATCTTTCGTTAATTTTGAATACCCTTTATATGTTAATCTATAAAGAAAATATTAAAATTTCTTACGTTGAGCAATCTAATTAAAGTCCTAACTTCATAACTATAAGCCTTTGTATATTGTTTGCTTAAAACACGACAAATTAACTCTTGCCTTGCCTATGTCCCAAAACAAAATATTCTGATCGAAGAGAAATACCAGAGGACGAAGTTTAAATGTAATATCTACTCGAACTAAATTTTCTGCCAAAGAAAGTAATTTTGGTTTTTGAATATAGTATTATAAAATAGTATTCTGAATAATTAAAAGACCCAAACCTTCAACTGGACTTTCGTAATTATATTCACTTGGTGATATATAGTCGTCTATACAGAGAATATTAATTTCTCTAACTTTTATCAGTCTATGAAACAAAAAACCAAGTCTTATTCTTCGGCGAGGAGTTTTTTAAGTAGTTCTACAGGTGATATACATATTTTATAAATCATACCTCGTAATATTAATGCGATCTCAATTTAACTGAACTCTCATAATGGTTCATTATTTAGTTCTCTTGAATTCGAGCAGGGGTTTTGGCCATTTTATTTATTGAAATCCCAACTTTTAATACAAAAACTGACATCCATTTAGCTATTCGTTTGAGATTGAGAATTGCTGCTCATGTTCTAGAATTTAATTTCATTAGGCGAAAATTTTCTTCTATATATGGGTTTCCGCCAAATTCTTCTCTACTGAACTAAGATTTTGGATTGGAAGCAGTATTGATATTAAGTTAATTTTGATTTGCTTGAGAAACTAACTGTTCCTGATGTAAAAATCAATGAGTTCTTGCAAGTATATATTTGATTTCTGTTCCTGCATATATTCTAGTTTTAAGGCGGGAAAGAGTTTTATTTTTCAATCAAATAATGTTAATATGGTCCTTTATATAAACTCTATATTTTTTTAAATCTAGCTAAAATATTAGTGATTATGTTGTAAATTTAAGTCAGCCATACAGTACATTCAGATAGTCTTCGCTATCTTCAGGTGGAGTATTTTTATGTCGTGAACTAGTAATGGGCAAGATAGCAATATATTACTTATATGTTACAATAATTCACAAAAATGTCACCTTCATTAATTTAAGCTGAGTTCTTAGAACTTCAGTATGTGTTAAATGCATAGCATTTGCTTGTGGCATTACAAATTATCTATTTTTATAAGCATTTTTTATACTATTTGCTTAAAACACGTAAAGTTTAGCCATGGCCTTAACTATAATATAACTCTTTCAGTGCAAAAAATCTGATCGACCAACATCAGAGAACATATGATTAATTAATTTCTCACTTAACCCGTGGTGAATCATTTTTGAATTAATTTGATAGATGAATTAAAACACTTGGTATGATTTCACTTGTTGTTTATTATTCTCCGACTAGTTTCGACTATAAGTCATTCTCAAGGAGATATGTACATATAGTCGAAACTTATAGTCGAAACTAGTCGGAGAATAATAAACAACAAGTGAAATCATACCAAGTGTTTTAATTCATCTATCAAATTAAATCAGAGAACATAGTTTAAATAAGTTGTCTACTCCATCTAGATTGCCCACCAAATGAACGTACTTTTTGCCACTTGAACACAGCAATATAAAGCCCAAAATTTTGACTAGGCTTTATTCATTACGAGTATATTCACTTGGTGATATATGGGAGTCTACAAAGAGAAGATTAAGACTCCAAAAAAGTTTGTACTGGTCTACGAAACAAACATATCAACATACTTCAACCATCTAATACAACATAACCATGCTCCAAATTTTGATTTCAAAAAACTTAGACTATTGGAAAATTTGCAAATCTATAAATTAAAAATTATTTGAAAAGTTAATTTGAATAAATCTATTAAAATTTGCAATAATGTTATGTTTTTCTGATGTTTTTGTAAACAAGTTTTGCAAAAAATATACAAACTTCTTGATTGTAGAATTTTTTAATTCTTTGTTTTTTATCAAAAAAAAAACTATTTTTAGAAAAATATCTAGAAAAATAAAATAATTGTAAATAAGTAATTTTTTAAAAGAAGTAGCAATATTCACTAAGCGAAAAATACCATGGTAGCCAAAAATTTTGATTTGCTTTTATGACAATAATTTTGTGCAAACGATGTATCATCAAAAAATAAACTTTAACTTTCGAAGATCTTGAAAGCTTCTGGTAAATGTAGTTCACGAGAAGGGCGTATTTACTCAAAGGGCTTTTTCAATTAAATTTCTAATTAAGAGAAATTTAATTACTATTAGTAGTTCTTGATTAGCGCTTATAGATTCCATCTTTATACAGATCATAACAAAATACATTATAATAAAATCAAATTCTATAGCAGACATTTCACAAAAAACAAAAATAAAATTTTAATGTATTCTTCAACAAAATAGTAGCAATGAGCAAGATCTTTTCGATACTTTAGCTACTCCCACATCGCTAGTCCGATCCTTAAGATTCTCGATCTTTTCCACTAGTACAACATAGTATATTTTTTTCATTAGGAAATTGTACAATTAGCTTTTAAACATAAATTCACATCTAGATATTTTGTATTCCTTTTGGAAAAACTTTCCAGTACATATGTACATAGTCAAATTTTCATAAAAAAGGGTAAGTCGGAAGAGTGAAAAACTATACTTGATTATTTTACGTGGGTACTTGTTATGCACTTAATATAATGTACTTAATATAATTTTTAATTGTCTTCGTCTATAAATTCTAAAAAAGCTTCGAAGAAATTACACATTTTGAGGCCATCTAGAATTTTTACAGAACATCTGAAGTAAGGGAATAATTCC
Organism: Ontholestes murinus; assembly: GCA_963969525.1. NCBI lineage: Eukaryota > Metazoa > Arthropoda > Insecta > Coleoptera > Staphylinidae > Ontholestes > Ontholestes murinus. The sequence continues at coordinate 49,186,864 of OZ018392.1, read as the reverse complement.
TATAAATATTCAAAGGCACCAAACGACAAAAAAATCAAACGAACGCGCACTCGTTTTAGCCACCTTTTTTCTGCATCCTGCAGCGACATACGAGTACCTGCGTTATCAAAATTGACCCCTTCAGTATCAAATTCGTCGCCGGTTGGTGTGCGTGTGCAAGTTTTCTTAATTGTTCGTGTAAACCTGGATTACTTTTCAACGTTTTACTATCGAAAGAAAATCCGGCGTGAGTGCGCATCTCTCCCAATATTAAAAGATTTTCAAATTAGAATCGTCCCTGTCGTAGAGATTGTTCAAGGTATTGTAACCGACAAAAAAATATCTTTAACGTAAAAGAGATTTTAACGAAGAACGTGTTTCAATTTCAGCCTTAATGTAATTAAACAATTTGAAGTTATGCATTTTTGTATGTAAATGTGGTGAAATTGCTTTTTTTATTTAATGGTTTATTAGATATTGGTGGTAGTATGTTTGTATTTAGAAGGGAGTAACTGGTGTAAGAATAATTTTTTAGCTTTAGAACAAACTTGCAAAACTTCACGAACATCAAATTCCGTTTCTTAATTAAAATCTTAATTAAATTTCCTTTTAAGATTTTTTAAGTTCACTGTATTACATCTTGGACGAAATCTACGACTCGTCGTTTGTGTGTGATGATTAAATCGTTTTTTAATAGTGTTTGCACTTGAACGTATAGTGTTTTTGTTAGTGTGCGACTGGATTCCAAATTCAACACCAGGCTGGGTTCGGTGCATTCGGGTTCTTAGGGTATACGGTAGGTCACACAAAAGATGAACACCAAGACGCCAATGTAAGTCGATTTTTCATTCTTCCTTCCCGATTTAGGGTTTTTCTTTTCAGCTGCGCAAAACTTAGTCACGCGTTTTTCTATAACAAAAAAACAATCGCGCGTCGTGTCGGTTACTTCGTCATAGAATCATCCACAACTCTAAACCGTTCGCAGTTTAAACGAACCCAAACGCTCGTCCAAAATGGGCCACCACCGGGTGGTAGAGATGTTTAGGGTTTTTAGGGACGTTAGGTAGAGACTGATTGAGGTGGGGATTCTCATGAGTACGATAGGGCTAATGGCGAAACTCTCATGTATATCAAAAGTTAACGCATCGTTCAGGTGTAAATTTATGAAATTGTGTAATTAAATAAACACTTTTTTATTCCTTCTATAATTTAAAAAATCTACAGCAGTACTAAAATTAATGTTAAAAATGCACTGAATTAAAAAAATCACTATATTTTAACCACAAATAAAACACAGTGAATTCAGTGTATGTATGGATTACCACGTAGTAAGGGTCGCAACCATTCTTTTTAACGTAAGAATTAATGCTATTTTTTGTATAACTTTTAAAAAAGTATATTTTATGGGCATTTGAACTGTACACAACTATTTATTTAGCTCTGTCGTTAGGGGTTACGATACTTTTTACGGGCTAGCACCTTGCAAGAATTATCACGAACTCTATGAAAACATATCTTATTTGAAACGTTCATCTGCTATATTAATCATTTGATCTGACACTTTAAATAAAATTGACATTTGTTTGTCAATCAATGAAGCCTACTTTTTCAGTCTTTTTAATTATTGTTTAACACTATTTGAATGGATTTTATTAAATATTGGCTATTAAAATGTCCATAAAACATTGTACAATGCTCGGCCGTTATCTGAAATTTACAGGTTCACACACATAAATCCGTATAACGGTCTTGCAATGTAAATAACTATTATAATATATTGGTAAATAAAAGAACTATTTATAAAAATGTTTAAAAATTTTTTTTTATAAAAGTTACGGCTTTTTATTATTTCTCAAATTTAGACATTGATCTTGTAATTACAATTGATCTAATTAAATATTTCTTCTTTATAAATTTACACTCGAAAGACAGTACCTCCAATCAAGTAGTTGGTTATCAACTATTGGGTTAAGGTGATGTGGAAAGCTGCCCAAATGTTTTTTTTTTTCGTAATCAGAAGATGTTCTGGATTCTTAACAATTTAGATGTTTAACCGTTTTGTATTCAATTATCAAATCAAATTTTGTATCACCCTTATATTATTATTTTTTCATTTCCTTTATAAATAAAAGTAATAACAAATTTTCTAGAATTCTGGAACTGCTTGTTCCAAAATGATTCTCTAGTTTTAGTTAAATGGATTCATTTTAATGAAATAATATCCGCTATTATTTCAATTTCTTGCGGAATGTTTGATTTTAAGGCTTTGAATATCGCGTCGCTTTTGTCACTAAAATGACCTAGCATGACTTAGAACGGGCAAATGGTCTACGAAAGTAAATAATCTTAAGAAGTTGAACGTTGTGGACAATGCAAGAGATAAATAACATTTCTAAATTTCTTCTTCTGTTCGTCTATTCTGGAATTATTGAAACATAATTCAGGTAAATAAAAATTGAAACATTGAGCCGATATTAAATAACGTTAATTTCGATCACTTCATTTGATGATTTCAAATTATCAATTTCAGCTTAGAGTACCTTATTAGTTTGTTTAAAAAAAAAACAATATTTTGTTGTTAAAGTGGATATAATCCTGCAAGTAATTTAGTAAATCATCTTTGAATTTAATTTGTCTTGTCAAGTCAGAATGAATGTTTGATATTAAGAATACCAATTGAATTTTTTATCACTACATAAATTACAATATAAAAATTTGAAATTTGGCAAACATGTGTAACTTGATATATTCTTTAAGAATAGTGATAAATATTAGGGTTACCATTAAAAAAATAGTCGATGACCTCATATCTCATGTTTGGGACATGCTGTATAAAAATGTATTAAATCAAAAAGAGCGCAATTTAAAGTACTAATTATCTTATCCGAGCATATTTTCAAAAAAACAACTTTCTATGATTTACGAAATTTATTTCAAGTTAGATACTCGCCCTGTATATTCAAATTTTAATTACAAACATTATTTTAAATATCAAAAATTGAAAATTGTAATAGAAGTGTGAGTAGTTTTATTTTATATTTTAAAGACAGTGTTGAGGTTAAAGTTAATATGTAAGGTGGGTGGGTGGCCACTATCCCATCAGACAATTTCATGAATATCAACAATGATTTGCTATGGTAAGATTTTATAATTAGATTTTCCATTTAATTCAGTGTCTTTAAGGAAATCATATGAATGTAGCATGACTTACTTCAATGCGTTCATAAAACGTGTTATGTTTATTTCTATATTATATACAGGGTGTCTCGTTAATACGGGGAAATGGCTGGACCATAGATTCCTGCGGTCAAAATATGACGATTTAACGCAACTTATCTATATCCAAAAATTTATGGTTAAGCCGGAATATGGCTTCAAAGTTTCAAAAATTTTTATTTCTTTTTTTTATAACAATTGAACGCTTTATTTGATTTGAATGAAATTTATTTTTAATAACTACCATAATATAATACATCATTTCAGTTATTATAACTATTATTCGTTAACAAGAAGTATAAGAAACAGTAGCACCACCACTTAAAAACTAAAATATTTTTTTATTGGTGGATCTAATAAAAACTTAAAAAATACTACTTGAAAGACCATTTAAATTAAAAACTTTTTTATCTCTTAATAATATTTGATATCTTTTACGGTTTTCCCACAAAAAAATAAAATATATTTTTTTTATCTAGTAAAAACAAAATCTACTTTTTCATCGAATCGAAAATAAATGTTTTTCGTTTAAAAAAGTTTGTTTAAAAAAAGTTAATTATGTATAATAATAATTATTTAGTGTCTTTTGACAATTAATTTTTAACTTTATTATAGTTCATAAATATTCATATTTGGAACAAACATATATCTTGTTTGTATTAGGATTTTGCAAAGAAAATTGTTTGAAAAGTGTTAGATGTTGTTTTGATTTATTTTATTAATTGATATTATTTAATTTTTTATTCAATTGAGTAAGTTTATTTACTTATTAATGAGTGCATAATGAGTATGCTATATTCATATTTTATTTTTTTATGCAAAAACCCTACAAGATATCAAAAACAAGTAAGAGTCAAAAAAGTTTTTAAATCTAATGCCCTTTCAAGTAGATTTTTTTGGATTTTATTGGATGCACCAATAAAAAAATATTTTAGTTTTTAAGTGGTGGTACTACTGTTTTTTTATACTTCCTGTCAATCACTAATGGCCAAAATAACTAAAATAATGTGTGACATTATGGTACTTATTACTAATAAATTTGATTCAAATCAAATAAAGCGTTTAATTGTTATTTTATTCCGGCTTAACCTTAAATTTTTGGATATAGATAAGTTGCGTTAAATCGTCATATTTTGACCCCAGGAATCTATGGTCCAGCCATTTCTTCGCATTAACGGGACACCCTGTATATGCGGGGAAATGGCCGGACCACGGATTCCTGGGGTCAAAATATGACGATTTAACGCAACTTATCTATATCCAAAAATTTACGGTTAAGCCGGAATTTGGCTTCAAAATTTCAAAAAAAAATTATTTCTTTTGTTTATACCAATTGAACGCTTTATTTGATTTGAATGAAATTTATTATTAATAAGTATCATAATATCATACATCATTTCAATTATTATGGCCATTAGAGATTGACAGGAAGTATAATAAACTACCACTTAAAAACTAAAATATTTTTTTATTGGATGCAATAAAATCCAAAAAGATCTACTTGAAATGGAATTAAGACTTTTTTGACTCGTACTAGTTTTTGATATCTTGTACGGTTTTTTCACAAGTAATACCACAAGTGATGGCAATTTACTCGAATAAATTTTGTTTTTGCATGAAAGTTTGTTGCTTAGCGATTTTAATGAGAGCAACTGTCACGAAAAACTCACGAGCCGCCAGGCGAGTGATTTTTTCTATCAGTTGCTCGAATAAAAATCGCGATTAAGCAACAAACTTGAATGCGCTAAAAACAAAATTTATTCCGATTTAATTGTCATCACGAATGGTATTTGGAAAGACTATTCCACGACTTGAAACGAATATCGGTGAATGGTTCAATGGTTATATTAAAATTTTTATGATATATCTCCTGCAGTATTTTGGTCGAAAAATTCGGCATTGATTAAATAACACCTCCCTTATAATCATTTGCATTTACCTTCTTTATATTATAAGCCCAGTCATCATAATCGCGGCAAGAGTTTCCATTAAAGTTTTGCTAACAACTGGTAGTTTTTATCGGCGCAGATTTCTTCAAATCGTTTCCAAACACACGATCTCGTTTAAGTTTGATTTTTTGGTGCAGAACTTGTCACCGTCGCATTTATTATGGATGATGAAGTGTTACCAAACCTTTTGATTTAATAACCTACTTGCAACTGACATACGTAGAAACAACGTTTTTCGCTTTTTTATCAAGGCTTCAATTCATTTGTCGGGAAATAGCTTAGTGTTTATTCACTTATAAATTGACGTGATTGGCTAAAAAATATCACATGCCTCATTTTCATTGGCTACATGCAATAGGTGTGGAATAGTCACAAAAAAATAAAATATGAATATAGTATACTCATTATGCACTCATTAATAAGTAAATAAACTTACTCAATTGAATAAAAATTAAATAATATAAATTAATAAAATAAATCAAAACAACATCTAACACTTTTGAAACAATTTTCTTTGCAAAATCCTCTCACACAAAAGATATCTGTTTGTTCCAAATATGAATATTTATGAACTATAATTAAGTTAAAAATTAATTGTTAAAAGACACTAAATTATTATTATTATACATAATTTACATTCTTTAAATAAGGACGGCCACGAAAAACATTTATTTTCGATTCGATGGAAAACTAGATTTTGTTTTTAGTAGATAAAAAATATATATTTTATGTTTTTGTGGGAAAACCGTAAAAGATATCAAATATTATTAAGAGATGAAAAGTTTTTAAATTAAATCAAATAAAGCATTAAATTGTTATTAACAAAAGAAATAAAAAATTTTGAAACTTTGAAGCCAAATTCCGTCTTAACCGCAAATTTTTGGATATATAGTCTGTTCGTTGGATCTTTCGTTGTACGTCACAAACTATCGCTTCAAAAAACGACGAAAGTTTTACAGTGCGTTCTTTTTCTAACGCATTTGGTTTACTTTATCAGACTGAATGTTTTTGCGTCGTTTCTCGAATCGATAATTTGTGACGTACGACGAAAGATTCAACGAACAGACTATAGATAAGTTGCGTTAAATTGTCATATTTTGACCCCAGGAATCCATGGTCCAGCCATTTCCCCGCATTAACGGGACACCCTGTATATATATTTATTTATTTATGCATTGACTAGTAAACACTTAAGAAAATTGTTGAGTTTAAAAACTAATAAAAATGCAGTATGCGAAAAATGTTCTAATGGTTAAATTGGTTTTCTATGAAAATATTCGTTTTAAGTATTTTTAAGAAAGAAACAATTTTTAACTGATACTTTAATATTATACCTTGCCAAAAGAGCTGAAAGCTTGATAGATGTAGATGTCCATTTTTATATGTTAATAAGTCCTTTTAACTTTTTTGAAATTTCAGAAATTTGAAATAGTTTTTTGACAATTTTAAATATTCGGCAAAACATTTTTAAACAATTTGTTGAAAGTAACCAAAGATAATTCGAAATGAAAAAAACGATTTATATCAAGATCTTTCAAATGTTTTTTTATTTCACAAATCACTATGTGCTTATTATTTATCAATTGTTTTTCATTGACGTGTATATGTTCTTTCCTTTCTTTCCTGGCAATTGTTTTTGGATACTTTTAATTGTGTCTTTGTTTCAATAATCACTCCTATTTTTAAATATAATTATTTTTAATAATATTTTTGGATCCACACTTTTTAATTTAAATTGTTTTTTATTTATTGTTTTATTGATTTTACATGTTTACTTAAAAAATATATTAGTGACAAAAAAAAACAGTAAAACTTTTGTCAATACATTTTTTGAAGTTTCAATATTTTTTCTTCAGCTTTCATATTTTCTTTTTCTAATGTTTTTTAACAGTTAATGGTGGTTTAATGTTTGAGATTATTTCATTTTTTTGTTTTTCTCCTTTGATGTTTTCTCTAATCAATTTCTGTTTAAGAAAATGACAATTGCGATTTATTTTTACACTAAAAAAGTTTTTTTAAGATAATTATTCAAAGTAACCAAACATTTTTTGTACACTATGTCTTGATGAGTATCAATTATTTTTCTTTAGCATGCATATCTTCTTTTTATAAATTTAGCGATTGTTTTTTACTTATTTTATTATTTTTCTTCAAGAATCTCTTGTTTTTAAATATATACTTTTTTCAATTATATTATAAAGTTTTTGACAATTGTAATTTGTTTTTACATTAACCTCTGCGTTATTGACAACTGTCGTTTAAAAGTAGAACAATTTTTGCATTGTTTATTTTTCAATAATCTCTTTTTTTAATAATATTTTTGAGTCCATGTTTTATAATTTAAATTGTTTCTTTTTTTGAATAATTGCAAATAAAACTAGAAATAGTAAAAATACAGTTACTTTTTATCAATTGTTTTTTATTTTTCACAAGTAATACCGTAAATGATGGCAATTTACTCGAATAAATTTTTTGCATGAAAATTTTTTTGCTTAGCGATTTAATGAGAGCATCTGTCACAATTTTTTGTTTCTATTGTTGCTCGAGTAAACATCGCGAATAAGCAACAAACTTGAATGTACTGAAAACAAAATTTATTCCGAGTTAATTGCCATCACGAATGGCATTTGGAAAGACTATTCCACGGCTTGAATCGAATATCTGCGAATGGTTCAATATTTATATTAAAATTTTTATGCAGTATTTTGGTCGAAAGATTCGATATTATACGCTTAGTCGCCTAGAATCGCGGCAAGAGTTTCCATTGAAATTTTTGCTAACACCTGGTAGTTTTAATCGGTGCAGTATTCTTCAAAATGTTTTCAAACACACGATCTCGTTTTTGTTTTATTTTTTTTTTGTACAGAACTGGCCACCGTCACATTTATTGTGGATGATGAAATGTTACCAAACCTTTTGATTTTATAACCTACTTAAAACTGACCTAAGTATAAACAACATTTTTCGTTTTTTTATCAAGACTAACTCAATTTATTTGTCGGGAAATGGCTAACTACCAGGTGAATAAACTGTTTTGTGCTGTTTATTCACTTATAAATTAACGTGATTGGCTAAAAAATAACACACGCCTCCTTTTCATTGGCTACATGCAATAGGAGTCGAATAGTCATAAATATCTACGTTTTTGAGAAGTAATTGATTTTCTTCAGCTTTCTTATCTTCTTTTACTAATATTTACAACAATTGTTGATTCTTTTAATTGTGTATAATTACATTGTTTTTAATAACTTCTTCAGATTTTTTTTGACAATTGCCAAATAATGGTATCTGTGTTTATGAATTCCTTTTTCATGAATTTTCTAATGCTCGTTCATAACTCTCAATTTTTAATTTTTTGTAGGATAAATATTTATTTTTTTAGGTAATTGTTGATCAAATCAAATCAAATCACAATTATTTACTTGGCTACCTTCAATGCACATTAATGTTTACATTATTAGTAGATGTATACGTCAATTTACATTTACTTTAAAATAATTTACAAATACAAATATTAAGTATAAAATATTACTAAAATAAGGAAATTGTCTGAATAAATAAAAGTGCATATTAAAATACATTAAGATTATTTTTGTAAAAAAATCGTCAAGGGAATAATAGCAACCATCAGTTAGAAATTGTTTTAGTTTTTGTTTGAATATATTCAGTGTGTAGCGGTTTTTTATTTCATTTGGTAATTTATTATACACTATAAGGCAAGAATAAAAGGCACCTTTTTCATAAAACGTTGTATTATGTTTTGGCATTCTAATTTTATTTGTATTTCGTGTACAGTATAATAATAAAAG